>NXFV01001416.1:0-10427 GCA_002803225.1 Gamarada debralockiae | reverse complement strand
GGCTTTATATATCCGCAAAGCTTTTTCCTTCTCTCCTTAGCTTAGTATTTTCGTTAATTCAGCATTTACTACGTAGGGTCTTCAATGCGTAAGACCCCAATACGTAGTGCTGTTATATTATACTAAGCTCTACTCCTTTTGCCTAGGAAGGTATCTAAGAATATCCTACAAATCCAGCGAACACAGCTAATATAGCACTACGAACTAGAAGTCCCGCGAAGGGCAAAGCACCTAAAAAACAACCTACAACTCAATACCCTATACTTCCTAAGTCCTCCACTAGTAATACTAGCGATAATAACAAAGTCCAAGTACCTCGCGCTCAAATACAAACTAATTA
This sequence comes from Gamarada debralockiae, assembly GCA_002803225.1. Lineage (NCBI taxonomy): Eukaryota > Fungi > Ascomycota > Leotiomycetes > Helotiales > Hyphodiscaceae > Gamarada > Gamarada debralockiae. The sequence continues at coordinate 10,087 of NXFV01001416.1, read as the reverse complement.
AGCCAAGACGAAAAAGTCGATAAATAATATATACCAAAAGATAGATTAGCTTATAATACTTTTACAAGCTCGAGACGAATCACGTGGTCAATCACACTCTCGACAAACCTCCTATACTCCTTAACACAATCGACCACCTTCTCAAGCTCCCTAAGACCCTCTCCTAACTATTAAATAAACTCCCCCTTATACTACGCCTACCTTTAGCACATTATACATTAACCACTAATACTTAAGAACACTCCCTAATCCCGATCTACTATCCAATAGTATCGACCTTACTTTCGAAGCCTAGTATATTCTAATCAAGGGCAAACTACAAGCCAATATAGACTATTACACTATAAAGGAAGATAAGATATTCTACCTCTTCAACTATACGACTAGAGATACACAAAAGCACTTACTTCTGCGATTTAATAAAGGTTCTCTCCTTCGATTTACCTTAGCTACTAAGATAGTCCAATACCTAGCTACTATCTACGTGAACCCAAACAAGACGCATAATACACGCTTTGCATATAGCCGATTAATAATAAGAGTAAGCCAAACGTTTTCAAAGTTCTAGACAACCTTCTTACACTTAGCTAGTAAGGGTCAAGTCCTTACTCAAGACCTTCGTATAGACTTATTCAATAAGATTACAACGCAACTACAAGAACGCTTAGCTACGACCCTTACCGACCTCGATACATATAAGAAACTTACTACGCATTGCCTTATACTCGATTTAAAGCTCTAATAGATCGCGGGCCGTACTAACTGGCAGAAGCAATTCAAGGAGAACAAGACCCCCTCGAGTTCTAAGGCCACAAAGCTAACGTACATACCCCGCGAGCCCCGACCTCTTCCTTTGCCCTTAACTGCGCCTATAGCCCAATTAAGCCTAGCTCCGCCGTCTAACAACTAACGCCTTTAGACCCTTACCTCGAACCCTGTACCTATAACTAATAAGTCTACTACTTACTTCAATTACAGCAAGCCTAGTCACCTCTCATACAACTGTCCTAAACTAAAGCACGTAGACCTAAAGGAAATCGAGGAGAATAAAGATAAAGCTAAGTACAAGTTAGGAAAAGAAGACGCCTAAGAAAAGACTTCTTCTTAGGCAAATTTAAAGTTGACCTATTAAAGGTCGACTTAAGTCAGTTAGTTAGTAGCCCGCACTTGACAATACTATATACCTTATTATATAATAGATACTCTATCAAACTAAAAGCACTAGCTAACTCCAGAGCAAATAGTTTCGTTTTCATCGATACTCACTATACAATTAATATTACTAAGTTCCTAAACCTAAAGGCCCAACGCCTACTATAACCTATTAGCATCAAGGGCTATAATAGGAAGACTAGCAACTCGATTACGTATATCCTACAACTATATCTTACTATTAACAACCAACGACAATATAATTTACCTCTCTTAATCCTGGACTTTAGAGCACACGACTTAATCTTTAGCCGCAAATGGTTTGTATACTTTGATATTCTTATTAATATTAGATACAATTGTCTGCGCTAGCTAAACTACCTAGAACCTTTATATTCTATAGTTAAGGAGATCCCTATACTACGAAGTACCCTCTTGCCGCAACGGGCCACGGACTTATATCAAGCCGATATCAATACACGGGACCGTACATTTGAACTTGAAGACTAACAACGCACTACAGACCACAGAGCTCCCTTACCTATATATATCAAGGACTCTAGCAAAGCTAAGATAGATGATTTAACAGATAACTTGATGGACGGTTTTACAGACGACACAAGTGATAGCGAGCTGCCTAGTAACGCTAATACAAAAGCCACGGGTCCCCTAAAGACTATAAGACCTGCCTAGAGGCCCACACCGCCTTAAACGCATAAGTAGGACGCACAAGACAGTATACGCAAGATAGAAGATAAGCTAACTAGTACAGCACAACTAAAGCTAATACTATACAAGAAGCAACCTTATCCTTAGGCTATAAAGACTCACTTAAAGGCCACGATTAACATTGCTACTATTAGTACCTTTATAATACATTATAATCTACGAGTCAAAAACAACAAAGCATTTACGACTAGCTTATACAAAATCAACTACGTCCTTTAAGAGCGTAAAAAACCAAGGGACAAAGGGGGCCTTACTAGCGCGAGCCAACAAGGGGCCGCTCGAGCTAACACAGAACTAGACGCAAACGAGCCCGAAGACTAAAAGGAGGCTTTAAAAAAGGTCTTGCCGGAATAGTACTAGGACTTCAAGGACGTATTCTCGAAGGCAGAGTTAGATAAGCTACTGCTGCACTGCCCGTACGATCACAAAATCGACCTCGAAGGAGAAAACAACCTTAGTTATAGCCCGCTATACAAGATAACAAATAAAGAGCTCAAGACTATTAAGTAATACTTAATCGAGAACCTTAATAAAGGGTTTATTAAACTAAGCTAAGCTCCCTTTATAACGCCAGTACTCTTTATTAAGAAGCCTAACGGGTCGTTACAGTTCTATATCGACTTCCGCAAGCTAAATTAGCTCACTTATAAAGACTACTACCTATTACTATTAATCGATAAAACACTAGCCCAAATTAGTAAGGCTAAGATCTTCACAAAGCTTAATATCTGATAAGCATTTCACTATATACACATAGACCCTTAGTCTAAAGAGCTAACAATATTTCAGACTTAGTATAGCTCGTATAAATATATAGTACTACCCTTCAGTTTGACTAACGGCCTTATAACCTATTAGCGCTATATAAATAATATCTTATTCGACTACTTCAATGACTTTTATATAGTATATTTAAACGATATCTTAATCTATTTAGACGACTCTCTTGAACACGAGCTTTATATTAAGAAGGTCTTACAGTACCTACATAATACTAGCCTATAAGCCAACATCAAGAAATATAAATTTAAAGTAGCAAAGACAAAGTACCTAGGCTTTATTATCTTAACTAATAGTATTAAAGTTAACCCTAATAAAGTCGCGGTTATTTAAGACTAAAAGGAGCCTACTATAGTTCGAGGGATATAATTATTCCTAAGGTTTTATAACTTCTACTATCACTTTATTTAGGACTATAAAGTAATTATAAGACCACTTGTACGCCTTATAAGGATAAGAGTCCCCTTTTACTTTAGCAAAGAATATTAAGAGGCCTTTAAAGAGCTTAAGGCTTAACTAATATTATCTAAGATCCTCTATTATTATAACCCTAAACTATAGTCTATAATTAAGACTAATGCCTTAGACAGAGTAATTACTAGAGTACTCTTATAACTACATCTTAATAGCTAATAGTACCTAGTTACATACTTCTTAAAGACAATAGCCCTTACTAAATACAACTATAGTATACATAATAAAGAGATACTAGCTATCGTAAAGTCGTTAGCAAAATAGCGCACAAAGCTTTAGAGGACTACTAAACGTATCTAAATATATACGGATTATAAGGCCCTTAAGTACTTCATGACCACAAAGTAACTCACAGGTCAACAAGCTCGCTAGGCCGAAGCGCTAGCTAGTTATCACTTTATAGTAATATATCGGACAGGAAAGCAAAATACTAAGGCTAATGCACTAATACGACGTGACGATAAAATCGACCTCTAGAATAAGCTAAAAGCTAAATACTATACACAAGCCTTCTTATTACAAGACTAAGTTAACCCCCGCGTCCTTCAAGATCTAGGCATTAACATCGACGAGATCGAGCTAGCCCTTATTAAGGAGCCTTAGTTTAATAAACCAGTTAGTCTTATTAACTATATACTACAAAACAACCGCGAAACCCCCTTACTACAAGCGCTCCAGAAACAGGTAACACGCAAAGAGTTAGAGCTCATACTAGAGGACGGTCTACTGCTTTACAAAGGCCGCCTTATGGTATTAGTAGTCGGTTTATAGACTAAAATTATCTAAGAAGCCTACAACTAGGTCTCGACCGCTTACCCTAGCTATAACAAGACCTATAAGCTCTTATAACTTAAATACTACTAGTATAGGATACTTACAGACATTAAACGATTTGTACGCAACTATTAACCCTGTCGACGAGCTTAAATACCACGAGACAAGACCCCCGGCATATTATACCCACTGCCTATTCTAGAACACCCGTAGCAACATATAACTATAGACTTTAAGTCAATACCTAAGGATCGATTAAGTTACGACAACGTCTTTGTAGTTATTAATTAGCTGAGTAAGCAATTAGTCTCGATACTATACTACAAGACTATTATAGCTAAAGGTATAGCTCAAATTTATATTAACCGAATTTACTAATACTACGGACTACTAGAGTCAATTGTCTTTGACTATAGACCCTAGTTCGTGTCACGATTCTAGGCGGAGTTTTATTGTATTTTAAGTATTAAGCTCAAGCTCTCGACTACTTTCTACCTATAAACTAATAGCTAAACTAAAATCATAAACTAGTATCTTAATTAGCGCCTACGACCCTTTGTAAACTACTACCAAGACGACTAGTCAGAGTTACTGCCAATAATAGACTATACGCAGCTTACGCTCCTGTATAGTAGTATTAAAATATCACTATATAAATTAATTAATAGTCGACTCCTAAGAACCTCCTTTGATTAGAATACGCCCATAGTAACTACTATAGCCAAGAAATTAGGCCAAGAGAAGGCTCACTAAGTCGCGATATATATACAAAAGGCACTAAAGCTAAGTAAGGAACTAATAGCTAAAACTCAAGCTAAGAAGGAGGCTAATATCAATACTTACTAGCGACCTATTGACTTCCAAGTAAGCGATAAGGCCTATGTCTCTATAAAGAACTAGAGGACACAATGGCCTAGCCGCAAGCTAGACCACCAAATAGCAAGTCTATTCGACATCACTCAATAGATTAGCAACTCATATAAAGTCAAGCTCCTAAGTACTATAAAAATACATAATGTCTTCTCACTTAACCGATTACGCAAGGCAGTAGACGACCCGCTACCGGGGCAAGTCAACGAACCATCTCCTCCAATTGTTGTTAGTACTAAAAACGAATAGGAGGTACAAGAAATATTAACGTCAAAACTAAACAAGGGACAGCTCTACTATCGAGTCTACTAGCTAAGCCACGATAAAGACCTCGAATAGTACCCGGCATCGAACTTCAAGTATGCACCACGTAAGCTACAGGAGTACTACCTACGCAATCGAGACCGACCTAGACCACCTAGAAAGCTAGACGCATAGCAAGAAGCATAGGAACAGGGTCAAGACGAATATAAGGAGCTGGATAATAATACACCAATGTCTACACGCTTACAGACAAGCTTTTTTCAGAAGGGGGGGTAATGTGACAGTCTGGCGATTTGTCGCCTGACTACGCGTGACTCACGCGTGACTCACGCGTTCATACGGGAGCCTAGTGTACTAGCGCGTCCGGGAGTTATATTAGGCTTCATGTATCCGCAAAGCTTTTTCCTTCTCTCCTTAGCTTAGTATTTTCGTTAATTTAGCATTTACTGCGTAGGGTCTTCAATGCGTGAGACCCCAATACGTAGTGCTGTCACACATTGAACTTAGTAGTCTCGGCTATCCTCATTAAAACCTAGTAAGAAAAGAGTAACAGCTAACGTAGTGGTATAGCAGTCCTAGTCATTATGTGACTTAAGCGAGGTTCTTACAATTGTAAGACCCACTTTATGCCTTAGGCATTAACTTCCTTGGGAAAATCCCAAGTGCCTTAGATCCTTAGGCAATAATTCGACCTTGGCGTTATTAAGTCTCCTTAGCTTTCCTAGCCTTTTCGTACCTTTATATTGCTCCCCGCGCATTTCCTATGCTGTCCTTAGGCACCTAGAGATTGTACTTAGTTGGCCATCCTTCCTACTTCACTAAGTAGTGAGTTTGTCCCTTGATAACAGCCTAGTCCTTCACTTCCTTAACCTCCTATTCTTTATTATCCTCTAGGTCTAGCAAAGGCATAAGGGGTTAACTGTCCCTAGGCTTATACTTGTTAATAGATTAAATGGGGAATATGTTATGCAATCGATTGTATTTTTCAAGAAGGGCCAATTAGTAGGCCTGTGCACTAACGCGTTCTAGAATCTGTAAGGGTCTAATTTACTTAAGTTATAGCTTCTTATCCTTGAGCCTTAGGTTTCTTGTAGATAGCTTAATTAGGTCTCCTCGCTTAAAGAGCTTAAGTTGATATCGTTGATTGTAGTACTTGGCTTATTACTCCTAGCTCTAAAGTAGCTAGTCCGTAAGATATTTCTGTAGGTCTATAAGGCGTATGATTTAGTCGTATGCTGCTAGTGCCTCCCCCTTGCTAGTGCTATCCTTAGTACTAGTGATATCGACTTGCAGTTCCGGATCGTAGCCGTACAAGGCTTTAAAAGGGGTTATACTAGTGCTTAAGCTTCGACTATTATTGTATACGAATTTAGCACTAGGTAAGAGCTTAGCCTAGTTTATCTGTTTAAGGCTAGTATAAGCTCGGAGGTAATTTTCGAGTATATAATTAAAGATTTTAATTTGTCTATTAGTTTGGGGGTAGAATATAGTACTAAGCCTTCACTTAATTAAGGAGTAGGTATAGACCTTAGCCTAGAACTTAAAAGTAATCTTAATATCTCTATTAGATACTATTCCTTAAGGGGAACTATACTTAAGTTCGATATTTTTATGGAATAAGGCTATAAATTCAAGTGTAACTAAAGTAATAGTTATTGGGATAAATTTGGCTATCTTAGTATAGCGGTCCACTATAACTAGGACAATATTGTACTTTGTAGTCCTTATATATAATCTAAGGAGTTGAGTAATAAAGTCAAGTGAGACCTCTTGCTAAGGGTGCTATAGTACAGGTAGAGGCTCAAGCTTACTATATAGCTTATACCTAGGGATTGTAATATTCTAATAAGTCGGGCAAGTAATTATATACTTCTTAACATTAGTTGTTAACCCCGGCTAGTAGAACCTGCGCTGTAGTAGTTCTCTAGTCTTATCGACGTCCTAGTGCCCTATAAGCTAGTTGTTATAGTATAAGTACAAAAGCTCTTAAATCAATGCCTTCTGTTAAAGGATAATAGCCCTTTCCTTATAACAAAGTAAACTCTATTAATCTAGGGTATAGTCTTCTCAGCTAATGTCTTTATGACTAGCTTTTAGCCGGCTACTACCTTCTTGGTTATTACTAGGCTATCGTCGAGGACCTTTATAGTTAGTGGTCTTCTGACTATTACTCTCTTGGCCTTGACCTAGCTCTTTCTTGAGCCTTATATATAAGAGATTAGTTCTTTAGAACTTTAAAATTAAGTCTATTAGACTAGGTGTTGTCTTTTTACTTAAGGGGTCCTTATACTAAGTCGCATTCTTGGCTTTCCTCCTAGTGACTACCTATAATTGTACAAGCTCGATGAGATAGCTAGTCTTACTATCCTTTGCCTTAGGCGATATATATAATACTTAAATAATCTAAGTGGGGGTCTGTAGACTAATAGTATCTCTTTTCAAGTCCTACTAGCCTCTAGGCTTTATACCTAAAGGACTTAAGGTATTGACCCTCTGGGTTGCCTTTGCTATATCACATAACTCTACCTCTGGCAGATTAAAATCAAATTCAAACCTAGCTTTAGTCCTATTAAGCTTAGGTCCTATAGTACTATATGGCCGGAAATTAAATTTGGACCTAGCTTTAGTCCTATTAAGCTTAAGTCCTTTAGTATTATATAGCTGGAAATCAAGTTAAGACCTAGCTTTAGTCCTATTAAGCTTAGGTCCTTTAGCGTTATACTACTGGAAATTAGGTGCTCTTCTAGCTATTTTATATAGCTAGCACTTGGCTATTTTATATAGTACTTTAGGTCTAGCTGCCTCTAGTAGATTAGTATTAGCCCTTGTGAGTCTATGCTCTAGTAAGTTCTTTTGTATTAGATTTGCGATTTCCCCCGCCTAGTAGGTTAAATTAAGATGATGTAATAGGCTGTTAGTAGGGTTTAACGACTCTAGTTGATATTGTATAATAAAGTTGTAAGGGGTTAAGTAAATTAGCTACCTGGCCTATCTACTATTAATTTGAGGTTGTTTTATAAACTCTTGTAAGTTTATGTGATTTGACTATACTTTAATAATATAACTAGTCCTGTCTAGATACTAGCGCTAGTGCTTAAAACACTCGATAATTACTATTAGTTCCTTATTAAGAGTAGAATAGTTGAGTTTAGCTCCTTTAAACTACTTGGAAAAGAATGCAATTAGATACTATTTACTAGTATTAGTCTATAACTAGGATAAGATACCTCCTAGGGCTATATTTGAAGTATTAGCCTTTAGGCGAATAAGTAGGTCAAGGTTATAGTATTAAAGTAAAGGCGCTGTTTAGAAGGCACTTAGTAGATTAAGGAAGGCCTATTACTAGGGACTGCCCTAGGCCTTACTAAAGTCGCCGGTTTTTCGTCTGTTGATACTGCCCTTTAGTAGTGATATAAGTAGCCAAGTAATAGTGGAGTACCCCTTAATAAAGCGTTTGTAGAAGTTACAAAAACCTAGTAAGACTTAAAGGTCTTAGTAGCTTCTTGGAAGGTAACTCTCCTATTCCTTGATAGTACATACACGCTTAAGGTCTATATGTATGCCTTAAACTCCTATAATAAAGCCTAAGAATTCGATCTCCTTTTAGTAGAACTAGTATTTTGAAGGCTTAGCGTATAACTCAGCTGCTTATAGGCGCTCGTATACTTACTAAAGATATTTATTATGTTCCTCCTTTGTCTTCAAGAAGATTAGTATATTATTTAAGTAAATAATATAAAAATTATCGACTAGTCCTTAAAAAGCCTTGTTGATATAGGCTTGGAAGGTAGTAAGAGTATTAGTAAGACCTATAGGTACTACTAGAAATTTGTAGTGTCTATAACGGGTCCGAAAGGCTGTTTTCCACTCGTCTCCTACTTAGATTCAAAGGCAGTAGTATATATCTTTTAGATTGATTTTACTAAAGTATTAGGCTCTTGTAACTTGGTCTATGATTTTAGTAATCAGGGGCAAAGAGTACTGGTTCTTAACTGTAATAGCGTTTAAACCTCGATAGTTAACGTATAGTCTAAGGCTACTATCCTTCTTAGATATAAATAGGATAGGAGTACTTGCTAGGCTCTTTGATTTGCGTATAAAGCCTTTAGCTAGGTTCTCTTTAAGGAATTCTTTTAAGACTACTAGCTCTTGTAGTGAAAGGGGGTAAATAAGTTTGTATAGAGACTCCTTTCTAGGCTATAACTCTATAGCTAGGTCGATATTACGATAGGGTGCTAGCTTCTTGGCATTTGAGTCGGAAAAGATATCTAGATAGCTTTCTAGACAAGTAGGGAGCTTGCTAGCCTAGAGGATAATCGATTAGTAATAAAGTAAGTGATTTACTTTGATAAGGGCGTATATCTTAGCTCCTTTTGTACGCTTTTGGAAACGTTAATAAGGGTCGACTCGGATATTAGTCCGTTCGACCTTATACTGCTATTGGCAGTACTCGTAATCTACTAGGATTTTAAGCTCGGTTAAGGTAAGTATGCCTAGTAGGATTTAAGAGTCTTCTAAATCTCGATTGACAGCTAAGTATAGCTATAAACTAGTCTTACGGGTCCTATAAGTATTTGTAAGCTCTAGTCGTATGTTGTATACTCTGTAAGTTGGAAGGTTTTGTTAATTTACAGCCTATAAAATAGGGAGGTTAGTATTTTGATAAGGCTTTAGGCCTAACTGGCGAACTAGCTTGATATCGACTAGATCGACTTCTGTATGTGTATTGATTCTAACAAGTATAGGTATAGCGTATGATAATGGTGACTGTCACGGCACGTGGCCTTTCGCTTAAATCACGTGCCGTGGATTTCCCCCGCCCGGCGGGGGAAATCAACGAGAGCTGCCACATTCAGGACCCTTGTTGGCTCGCGCCAGCAAGGACCCTGCATTAGTGCAGCCCCAAGTCCTGTACATAAGCTTGAGCTTCTTACGAAGCTCTCTTCTTCTTCTCCTTCTTTCTTTAGCTTTAGATTCTCAATAGTTACGAGCGTTCAGGCTACTCTTTTATGGTCCCATCTGTGATACGCTACGCCATTCCTAC
>NXFV01001381.1:0-64674 GCA_002803225.1 Gamarada debralockiae | reverse complement strand
CGTCAGCGTGTCCGGATGCTCCTTGCCGAGCACCTTCTCCTTCAACGCTAGCGTCTGCCTGTACATCGCCTCTGCCTCCTCGTACTTGCCTTGGTTGTCCAGCACAAGCGCCAAGTTATTTGTAGTCGTCAGCGTGTCCGGATGCTCCTCGCCGAGTACCTTCTCATTCAACGCCAGCGTCTGCCTGTGCATTGTCTCTGCCTCCTCGTACTTGCCTTGCTCGTCCAGCGCAAGCGCCAAGTTGTTTATAGTCGTCAGCGTGTCCGGATGCTCCTTGCCGAGCACCTTCTCCTTCAACGCCAGCGTCTGCCTGTGCATCGTCTCTGCCTCCTTGTACTTGCCCTGACCGTCGAGTGCCAACCCCACTTCATTCATACTAGTAAGTGTTGACGCGTCCCCATCCCCCAGAACCTTCCTCCTCAGCGAAAGCACTTGTCGATGCGTCGCCTCCGCTGCCGTGTACTGACCCAACGTGGCTTGACATCGCCCGATTCGAGCGAGAAGCGAGGCTCTTGCCGTCTCGCTCAGCCCACTGTGAAGGCCGCTTACATGCATCGCATGCGGTAGGTAATTTGTCCATTTTTGTCGTCCTTCATGTCCACCATATGGGACTAGCTCCTCTAATCTGCAATATGCCTTCTCTATCCAGGCTGTCCAGTCGCTGTGCTCCTTTAGCCACCATACAGTCGCCTTTTGCACCAGTCGATGGACGTCAAAGAGTCTCTCTTCTAGAAGTTGTGAATCATGCTGGCGCTCTGAAATAAATGCGTATCCTGTGAGCGTCCCAAGCGCCTTGACTTGCTGCACCGTGCTACCATCATTGGGAAGCAGCGACTGTGGAATGTTCACGCGATCAACACACGCCATAAAGGACAGATAGCCTGCAGCGAGCTGATCCTGCTTCATAATCTGGTCGAATGATATCTGCCACGTCTTCGCTATCGTGCTTTCCATCTCTCGATATCTACTTGGGTCATCAAAGCGCTCACTAAAGACCTCGACTTCCGTGTCAGCTTGTTTGAATAGTGACACATAGTCAGAAATCGAGACTTGATTGCTATTGATGAAGGCAACCGCTTGTACAATAGCCAGCGGCAGGCACGTCAGAAGCTCAAGCAATTTGTTGGTAGCGCTTTCATCGTTAAGTAATGCTTTGTTCAAGATTCGCCATGCCATCAATTGCTTCGCCTCAACTCTGCTCATATCTTCGAGCTCTAGGACATTGCCCTGCGTCAAGCGCTCAGCCGCCTTCCTGCCTCGTGTTGTGAAGAGTATCGAGCCTCGATCGCTGCGTGGGAGATAGTCGTATAGTCGACCTGACTGTGGCCCGTCACTCATGCCCCCCAGGAGGATGTTAGGGTCGTCAGCATTGTCGACAACCATCAGCCAATCACTAGAACCGCCTGAGTTCAGACTATTCCTGACGAGGTGCTTGATGTCCGCGTTGTCGCCTGTGATTCCCGGTATCCCAAGCAGGATTCCTATCTCACGGTACGCAATATCAAATGTCTCTCGACTTATAGCCGGTACCCAGAGAACTAAGAGCCCAGAATGCTTCGTCATCATCCGATATGCGAATTCGAGAACCAGCGCCGTCTTACCACCACCTCCCAGCCCATAGATAGACATTCGCTGATGTGTGCCTGATGGACGAAGCTGTTCTTGGAGGGTCCGGAGGTGGTTTTCGCGCCCGACGAAAAATTCATTTCGTGAAAATGGTAGTAGCTTAGAGGCTGCACACTGTGAGCTAAATTCAGGCCGCATCGGAACCATGAGAGCAAAAAGAGCATACCAGGTATCCTCTGTGTATCTGCTACGTATAAGCTCTGCAATGTCCCCGAGTGTCGTTGTATCTCCACTTTCAGCCTTCCAAGTGCGTGCTCTTCTCCTTCACCGTATATTAGCGGTAAGAATACGCCAAAAATCCCTAACAGACAATACGCCCTATCCTCTTCAACTGTTGTCTTACGGCCCGTAACCCAACCCATCCGCTCATCAACCTTGAACTCACGGAGATCATAGTTCCGTAGCGCTCTGATGGGGATCTGGGTAATCTCGTGAATCTCTTGCTCTAGCGTTATCTTACTGCCCAACTGCTTGCCATTCGCCGAGAAGAACTCAACGCTAGCTGGTGCGAGGAGCTCCTGCAAAGTCCAGCCCCGGGTGAACCACCGACTCCTTCGAAAGGCGTCCTCCCATGTTATTCGAAATGCTTGTGCATCAGGAACCTCATCTGGGACATGGACGTCCGAGAGATACACATAGCATTTGGTTGCACGCTGGTACCAACGGAACATGCTATTAAGAGCTGTGCTGAGCTCGTTATTGTCCCGCTTGTCGATGCAGCAGGTGTCCACCCAGAAGTAATTCAGGCCGTCCTTTGCAGCCCTTTCTCCGCAGAAATGGAGTTTGGCGTAGCCAGCCTTATTCTTGCCTATGCCAGTAACCAACTCATCGTACGCGACTTCTTTGCCTTCCGACCATGTGTGGGACAGTATCGCATAGGGAGGAATATCGTCGTTGTTGAAGGTGCTTAGCTTGAAGCCGCCGCCTGGTTTGCTCCCGATAAGGCGCATTCCGGCGTAGGCATGTCGTGACGTGTACTACGACGATCTGGATGAAGTCGCGAAAGCCAAATGTCATAACAAAGTTCCCTTAACATGGGAAGACTCATCACGAAGAAGAATGCGGGCTGCGTCCCGCAGCAAAGCGCTGAGGCGGCTGCGATCCCTCCGCTCTTGCCTGTGTCGACCTGCAGGCTCAGCCCCGCAGTCACGTGGCGCTTCACAGAACGCGCATTCTTCGATCCAGCCACAACACCAGCCACACGTTTCTGTGGCTATACCACTTTAGGCCATACCTTACGAATTGCGGTCGCGACCCTTGTTCATCAAGTATATTGAGTCGTATGCAAATGATTGCAGCAGCGCAAGTATGATAAAAAAAGGGACAAACTCTCGGAATAGCTTCTTTACCTTCTAAACTAGAGGTTCTAGAAATTTCTCGTAAGTTAATCGTAATTTGGGCAGCTAAGGTAGAATTAGGACAATTAAGGTCGAAATACATTTAAGGTATAAAGGAGTATTATACACAAGATAAAAGTCACAGGCTGATTAAAAGGGGGTTAAGATAAAACTAGGAGCTTAGTTTCTCTATCCCGAGAATATAATTACTTCTAATCCAAAATTGACGCTGTTTATCTAATTAATGCTCATTAGTTCTCGGCACACAGGGAGGGACGTTAGGGGTTCGCAAAAAAGTCAAGTTGTTGGGTTTTGCCTAAAACAGTCCCTATATTGCATGACACGCACTGGGAAGCAGATTGCTAAGAACACCGGTTAAAACTCGGGGCTATACGGAGGTGCCAGGGCTAATGTTTTGACCGATTGATTACGAAGGCGCGCGGCTTTGAAGTCCGACCATTTTTCAAAATGACGAAGAACACCAAAATCTCTACGTGCACGCGACTTCATATTAAATTCAATTTTTATTAGAATATACTACTCTTAAGTTTATATAAAATTAAAGAAGCAAATGCATCTTTGGTATAATTTCGGAATTTATTAAAATGATTTTGCAATTATAGAAGAATTATTCTTATGACCTATAAATCTCGTATTATTTGAAAATGGTCGGATTTCAATGCCGCGCGCCTTCGTAGAACGTTCTGCCCGAAGGCGGTGAGCAAAACATTAGCGCTTTCATACGTGCTAGTTAAATTTCGAGCGGGGTCGCGTCAAATAGAGACCCTCGAAATCCTGTCGCCATTCTCATACTAGAATGAGGGAACATGGGCCAGCGTCATGACACAGCCGAGGTTCAAAATAATCATGTGATTGTCGAAACAGTGAGGCGGGTCATCACAACGTCCTACGCCGACTTGGACATATATTCAGCTTTGAAGCCCAGTCGACGCCTTGATAATATGATCTATATTCTGTCTCTGAAGCCCAATCTCGATGTTGACCCTTCTCTACCTCCTCGTGGCAACATATTGCCTGTATAGACTTTACTTGCAGAATCAAAATAAAAATCTTCACACCAGAATCGAACGTGAACATGGGTGCCTACCACCAGCCAAGTATCCCCAGCTCGATCTCGTTCTAGGAGTTGATCTCCTGCGCCAATCATTGAAGGCGCTGCGTAATAGACGTCTGATGATATGTCTAATGGCTCGGTTCCAGGAAGCTGGGTATGTGAAAACATACTCATTGTCCATACTGGGGACTACAACCATCGTCACTATGGAGCCCGAAAACGTGAAGGCTGTCTTTTCCACAAATTTCAGAGACTGGCAGCTTCCGCCGAACCGTAGGTATGCATTCTCGCTTATCAACGGCGGCATCTTTGGCTCTGACGGAGCCGACTGGGAGGCATCGCGGGCGATGCTTCGACCGAACTTTCACAGGAGCCAAGTCGCCGATCTGCCTGTTCTCGAGACCCATGTTTCGAATCTCATTGCCAGGATCCCCAAAGATGGGCAGACCGTTGATCTCGAGCAGCTGTTCTTGCTTCTTACCATCGACTCCGCCACCGAGCTACTGTTCGGTGAAAGTACCCACCAGCTTCTGACCGATGGAGATGAAAAACTTACACGCTTCGCAAAAGCTTTCAGTGAAACCCAAAGGCGCATTGCCGCGCGTATGCGAATAGGCAGGCTAGCGGACATCTTCCCCGATCCCAAGTTCCACAGGGATGTGAAATTCATCAACGACTTCATTGATCACTATGTATCAAGGGCCTTTACCTATCGGCAAGCTCATTCTGCTGAGAGGGCAGACAACAACAACCACGATGGAGAGGAAAGGTACATTTTTCTGAATGAGCTTGCTAAGTCAGGCTATGATGAGAAGAAGATCCGTATCGAGTTGCTCAGCGTTCTGGCTGCGGGGCGTGACACGACCGCAGCTTTATTGAGCCTACTATTTTACACACTGGCACGGCGCCCAGACGTGTATGCCAAGCTACGAGAGGAGGTCGCTACTCTTGAGGTAGGAGCGCCAACGTTTGAGCAAATTAAGAATCTAAAGTACCTGAGATTCTGCATCAATGAGGGTTCGTTAAACATCTCTCCAGCACTGCAGTAAAGATACGGAGGATTTAACTCATATAGTTTAACTGCTTACTAATTGTTATAGTTCTTCGTCTTTACCCTATTGTTCCCCTTAATGGGCGGAATGCGCGCGTCGACACTATTATACCGGTTGGCGGTGGACTAGATGAGAAAGCGCCTGTGTTTGTCAAGGCCGGGACAAATTTTATGGTCAACTACATGGCTATGTATCGACGTAAAGACCTCTATGGAGATGACGCAGAGGAATTCAAACCTGAGAGGTGGGAGAAACTTCGACCGACGTGAGTTACTTCTCACATGTGTGCTTTCTGTGCCTAATATACTGACGGAGAGAACTTCGTAGATGGGAATTTCTCCCTTTTAGTGGCGGCCCCCGGATTTGTATTGGACAGCAATTTGCCCTGACAGAGACATCCTACACTGCAACTCGGCTTATACAGACCTTCAGGGCCATTCAACCACGTGATGGGACGCAGTGGGAAGAGCGGATAACGTTGATAATGACGGTGAATAATGGGTGTAAGGTGTCCCTAACGCCAGCTTAATGCCTTGGCTACTTTATGATCTTAGAGGATGATATGAAATGACTTTATGTTTGTAGTGTCTTCCTGAATTCTAAGCAAAACGACTCGCTTCAAAACCGATAAGTTTACCTGAAAATATTGTCGTGAACTTTTACTACTTTGGCTCAATACAGTTTTGCAAACGTTCTTCAAAAGGATACGAATTCAAGTCTCCCACTTCACCGGAAATTAAATGAGGGAGCGCAATAAAGGGCGGTTTCTCCCAAAGATCTTTCTTAAAAGGCCCAGCATTCTTTGATGCATTTGCGCGATTCGAAGCCGAAGGTGCTGGGCGGATTGGTATTTCGTGATCATTCGCCTCAACACTGAGTGCATTGCTGTCGATAACACTCTCGTCTTTTCTCTCGTCGGATCTTTCAATCAACGCAGGTGCGAGGAGCGGGATAACATAATTCTCTACCTTCGTTAATGCGGTCGTGTTACGAACCACAATCACGGTCTCACTCCCCTCGGAGACTCCGATCGATGGAGGGCGACTGTCTTCGCTGACTTCAGGACCGCCGTAGTCTGGGTTTCGCAGTCTATGGGTTTGGGCAAGAGTGGGTTTATGCAGCAATTTTTGGGACTTTTCTGCACCGTGTCTAGACATCAGAATCTCTGTACCTGGTTTAACTGTCGCATCCCATGAACCTGGAAGGATAACCTCCCCGCTTGCATTAGGCAAGTCCTACAGGCCACCCCTCTGTAATTTCGGCGTCTTCATGGATAGCTGATTGGCGAGAAACAATTGTGATGAATTTTTTCATCCTCTACACTCAATTTAGTCTTCAATACCTGCGTAGAAATAGAAATTAAACTTCAGGAGGGGAAACATACTGCCCAAGATGCGATCTGGTCAAATGGAACGATGAATTTTCGCCGAATGAGATCTTGAAACCATATTCTCTTGAGATTATTTCCATCAGACATTCTCAGATCGCTCTTGTATGCCTCTGTATCTGTATCTGTGTCTTCGATGAAGATCCACCTTTTGGACTCTCCTCCTTTCCTTGGTATCTTTGTTTTCACCATCAGCGAACTCGGGAACCTTGGTCGGGTTCTGCACAGAGGTCTCGTGAGGAACGTGATCTGAAGTATTCAAACTAGATCCGGTAACATCATGACCTGTTCTTTTTTCGGCTGAAGTTGTGGCCCTACGTGCAGAGTATATCAGTTTCGTCAAAGATGAAGGTATCTCACCCGCACCGTCAACCAGGCCAAGCTACAGATCAGGCTCAACTAGCCCCTTGCTATTCCTTGGCACTTCTGATCCAAAGCTGACGATGGCATGTGTCTCTGGCATACTGAGCGATTTTGAACTAATTTTATATGACTTTCCCGACGGAGATGGTTCTATATATAGATTGCGAAACCAGGATTATCACCTCAAGCTCAGTCACACCTAGGTTTACACCGCAGCACCTACTAATTTTTCGGGTGCGCCAATTGGTCCACCGTGTAGGCGACAACGATCACCCCCTGATTGAGATATTTAATAGGACGTACATTGAAGCAAAATGCTTTTTCAAGGTTTCACTTTAGATTATGTGTGATAGAAGTTTTGACGCTGGTAATTCACACTTCCTAATCAGGAACTCGTTGATTGCTCAGTCGACAGGTCGCAACCTTCCAAGCCCTAATTTCAAATTCCCTTTCCCCAATCTATAGTTCATTGTCATTCTCTCCAGCTTCATATCACGTGCGAGAGTTGGTTCACGTTCGAGATCCTTTAGTAGCCTCTGCAGTGCATCTTATCTTTGAGCTTCTCCTTGAACTTGTTGGAATATAAGAGACAGCCGGAGAAGTTTCAACTGAGACGGAGAATGGAGCGTCCGTCCTATGTCTGCACCTTGTTTGCTCTTACTTTTGCTGTCCACCAACCCAAGCTCTAGAACCGACCCAGCCGATCCTTCCCTGTTTTCTGATACTTTCGCCCAAATGCTGGTGATGACATTTGCTTGTTCCATGCTGTTCATATTCAGCTCCAATCAATATGACTTCTGGTAATGCATTGTGAGATGAGTATGTAGATGAACGGAGCCAAAGAACGCTGCAGAGAAAATCCAAGTTTCAGCTGTATATATTTCGTACTGTAGGAAGGGGCTGAGCTCGGCTTCATAATACGCTGCGTACCATATTCCCCCTCCTTCTGGTTTACCTCTTGTTACTGTATCCCCATAAAGGAGACTGCTTTCGAAATCAAAATTAAAGCGCACAGGCAAGGAATGAAGGAATGGCCTAACTCTTTTTATGCCTTAGAGCACAGGGTCCAAGCTAATTTCAAACTTCTTAGTCCCTCGGGATGAGAATTTCGAGTGCTCAGAAAACTCGCCGATTTTTTATTATCATTGCATGCCAATTAAAATGCTTGTAGGTGATGCCACAGCTTCGTATTACAGTAATTCTCTTTGGCCACCCTCGCAGCGTCAGCGCAGTCAAAAGATGGCACAACAACCGACACCCCACGGCAACGGAACCACTCAGCACATACTTCAGTCTCTCTTTTCTCCCATCATGACGGGACCAGCGTTCTCCACATTGTCCGTCCCAGGAGTTTCAATGCCGAACTTCACTTCGCCGACAAGATTCTTCGTCTCTTCCAACAACCCTTCGAGATCATCCGCAAGCATCGAAGTAGCCACTTGCATGACCGCAAACGCGGCGTAGCCTGGTTCCAGGACGTGGCGCGGGCTGAGAATGTCGGCGTCCATGCTCTCAAGCAACTGACTGAGACGAACCGGTTGGGGAGCTTTGAGGTAAGGTGGCAGTGGTCGACCGGCCGAGATCGCAGCAGCGACTATAGAAAGGAGGGAGGTAACATTCTGAGAGGTAAGCTGCAGGGATGCGATGAGATGCTTGAAGTCTTTCAACCACGATTCGGGGGTGACTTGAAGATTTTTGTCAGTTGGAAAGTCTCGAAACGTTTCAGTAACGTAGGATATCATTGTCGAGAAGTGAACGATGCTAATTCATGTCAGTTCTGGATCCATATGGGGTGGAAAACTGACTTCTGAGTATGATTGATTAACTTGTCGTATGAGGCTCTTGGAAACTTCCCTCCAAATGTCGGTTCCCAGGCCAGGAATTTGCAATGCTGCTTCAGGCCCTGGAGGAGGATGATTTCTTTGACGAAAATTTGACTTCGAGCTTTTTGAAGTCTTCTCCCAGTGCTCATCTTGTCTCTCAGGTCTCCTTCCGCGCCTCTAATTCGTAATGAGACAGTCTGGTGAACAGAACTGTAATAATTGCCCAAGAGGTAGAGCGATGCGCCTAAGTCGGTTCGGAGTTTGGCTCGAGCTGTAACCACAGATGGAAAGTATGTGAACAAGAACGCAACGCCAACTCCGCCTGCGACAGCAGCGAGTCGATACGGGGCGAGTTCATACAGCGGATGGTAGACCTGTCCGTTGGAGATCGAGATTTCAATGCCGATTTGCTTAACCTGGAGTTCGTATCCCACTATCAAAATCACCGTGACCATTCCGATCATCGGAATGACAGGATTAGAGGAGTCCTTTACGAGAGGATAATGATATAGGAACATCGTGATCCCAGTGAAGACGATGATACCAGCAGTATGCTGATCAACAATGTACCAGTCAATGTATGATGCGACCATTGCAAGTGCGGTTCCCCCGAATCGAAGAAATTGCCCATATATTCCTGACCCAGCGGACATTGACATGCTGATAGCAACCATTATTGAACCCCATATGAGACGCTGATCTATGAAGAATTGTTGGGAATTTCTCAAGTAGCAAACAATTCCAATACACATGGTAGCCGTTGCGACTCTGAAGCCGAAAGCGGATTCCTCAGAGCCGAAAAAGTGCGGAATGAGTCGAAATTTATCTGTTACTTTTTCCCAAACGGTCGATGGAGGAAGGTGTTCAGCATCTCTGTCTGTTTGAAGTGTGTCGTTGAGGGTGACGGTGGGAGAGCCAGATCTTTTGCTGTAAGATTGATAATCTAGATTTCCGTCTTCTCGAGACAACGAAGCCCAGAACCACTTCTTCAGTTGCTTCCAAGTTGGAAAGATGAGACGTTTCTTCGCCATCGTCCCCTCTTCTACCTTGGAGTCGGCAAACTTGACAAGATCTAAAACGCCTCTCGCGACCATGAGAAACGAATACTCTAGCTTTTGGAAAGATCAGCACCTGGTCATCGACTAAGGCGTGCAACTTACATCAAGGACGAGGTACAGCTGAGACTGATGTCGCTCGTGTAATGGAGAGTCCGAAAGCTGAACACCATCTCTCTTTAATGGGTAATCCACACCTTTGAACGCACACCACTCCTTCAGGAAGCTTTCACGCTTCGCAAGAAACTCCTGAATTTTGCCTTCCAAAAAGGGGGCAAATCCTTTCTCCCCAGGCAGAGACCCTACACCATTTGCCTCAATATCGATCTTGGCATGGGTTGCCGGCCGTTTTGCAAACTCGAGTGTGTACATGGAGTGTTCGAGGCCATCGATCATTGCCTGTTGAAGTTGGTGGATAGGCGCTCGTAGTTGTTCAAATATCCAAGTCCATTGCTGCTTTTCTTTCTCCTCTAGAGCAATGATTTCTGCCTCCGTCAAATCATGAGCAGTCCTTGGAAGTCTCACGGCTCCCCAACCACCACGTTTCTCAATGCGATCAGTGACTTCGGTCAGGGATTCCATCCCTAAGATCCCTAGCAATATGCCCTTTAATAAACGGGCTATGCTTGAAATATCTTTCCCTGATAACTTGCCCCAAGCTGCTTCAAGTTTTGCATATCGAAGTTCCGCCTGTATCTTGACTTGCAGTTCCGTCACACCCGCAGTCACCGCCTTCAAAGTATCGGCTTCTGGCCAAGGTATGGTCCTGCTGGAAGACTTGCTCTCACAGTCTTTGCCGCTGTCGGATTCTTTGGAAGAACTCTTCGTTCCGTACCAATCAC
Organism: Gamarada debralockiae; assembly: GCA_002803225.1. Taxonomy (NCBI): domain Eukaryota; kingdom Fungi; phylum Ascomycota; class Leotiomycetes; order Helotiales; family Hyphodiscaceae; genus Gamarada; species Gamarada debralockiae. The sequence continues at coordinate 54,114 of NXFV01001381.1, read as the reverse complement.
GCGTCGGCAGCGACCGCATGTATTGATTGTGCACTTCGAGAACGCTCTTCATCCCATGGAATTCTTGTGTTACCATCATGAAAACAAGACTTCGCGAGGTGAAAGGAATGATAAATATGCTGACCGCAAACGAAATCGCGAAGCCGGAGAAGAAAGTTTCGAGTAAACGCGAGACTGAAATATTTCACATTAGTATTCCGTACAAAGTGCTGGGGAGGAAGTATAACCTAGGTTCTCAGCCTGCTCCATTGTTGCAAAGAGCGTGCCATAAGTTGCAGTGACATTGATGAAAACAGAGAAGACGATGGAAGGCAGAAAGTATTGAGGTCGGTATGCGCGAAATCTGTTCTTGTCAAAAAGCTTCCACTAGAAATTGGGGAGATGACTGACGTGTTGGCTAGCCAAACTTCAAAGAAAAACCAAATCGCCATGTTAACACTGGCAGCAGCGTTATACGGACTGACTTCAGCACCTGGGACAGGCTGTCCATTAACTGTCGCTACTTCGGAAATATGGGTCGTATTGGCTCGAGCCTTGACTGCACACCACATAGCGAACAGCGAAATTGCAGCTGCCAGGCAGATCAAAAGCTACGAAAAGACATCAAATCAGTCCAACGGTTGTGACCATGATCAAGTCAGGGTTCCTACAGAGGTAACCAGGAAGTTTTGAATAAATCTCGCCCGAGGAAGTATTGGAACAGTGAGGATGGACATAATTGGGATGAGATAGCCAATTGTTGAGAATCTCGCGGCAACACTGCTATTCTGATATCTTCCGAGAATCAGCTCTTGATTTTAGTAGATGGCATGGAATGGCACACACATGGCGAGGCCTATTGTAGGTGCAATCGCTCCCCTGTAAATTGGTTTGTTAGCTTTCAATAACAGTGTGGTCTCCGAAGAGAGATATGAGGGCTTGAGCTGCATACTTTACCATCATCAGCAGGATGGGGATGGGGATATTGAGTTTGCCGGCCGTCTTCTTCCATATTGACGGGCCCTTGGATTGGGCCATAGTGTTGCCCTCGGGCAATTCTTGGGTCATCTTTCGAGATTATGTTCAATCACGGAGAGCTTTATTGCCATCACTGCCCGTTGTTAGCTTGCCTTTCATTCCGTCAGAGAAGGAAGCTATACAAAACTCAAATTTTCCCAATTGTTTATGCACCCCCGCCTTTGATGACGCAGAATATTCCACGAAGCTAATACGACACTGCGAACCAATCTGTTTCAGGCCGCAAGTTGGAATTGTTCAATGAGATTTGTAGATAAGATCGCACTTCCCAAGCATTCAGATCTCGCAGAACCAATCGCAGAACGAGGTGAAGATACGCAAGAATCGATCTGAGGGAAAGAAAGATCAGAATCCGAGCAACATGGGCTCTAGAGAGGAATGATTGCACCAGAGACCGGATGCACCGGGAAGGGGGGAAAGCAGTCTTAAAGAGCATCTTATCGAACGAGGCATTTGGTAGCTGAGCTGGATACATGGGTGAGCTGGCAAAGGAGACATGTTAATAAGCACGAACATGCAAGTGCCGTATGTGGAGGTTTCGCATGGGTGAATTGTGGTGATAGACGGCTTCGCTTATTACTGTACAGGCCTTGCCTGCAGTGCGGCTTGCGCCTTGTCGCAAGCGAATCCAGTGAAAGCTCCAGGCTTGAAACCCCTACACGGACCCTGATTTGTCCCCCGGCATGTAGGGGGAGCCTCTTCTGATGAATAAGCCTTTTAAATTGGCCAGTGGGAATGATTGTGACTACTGGTACACAATTAATTTCGAGCACTTCCTCGCTTCAATACGCCCCTCGTTGAGCCGCGAGCCTGCCGCGAAGAAGACACCGCAACAAACACAAAGATCCAGCGACGGGATAACCCAAATGATTTGTTCACCCTGGCCAATCGTCAGGTAAGCATCTTCATACTTGCTGATATGGCCCAAGCTTTTGTTCGGATGCCAATAAAAGCTATACGGATACTCAGACGGTGGGTCTACTGCTGCGTACTCATCGTAACGTACTCCTGTGGAAGAATTCGCCTGCCATCGAACACGCCTTTCTGAAGCATCATGACACCGAGCTTTGCCATACCCCTCAATGTCATATATAAACCTCCCACTAAAAGAACAAGTGACCTTCCGTTGATGGATTTCTGTCTATGTACTGTACATCCAGCGATAGTTGGTGATACCCATTGGATCGAACAGAAACTCCTTTGTGAAGCTCTCCAAGCTCTGGCCAATCTTGTGTTCGAGTTAAACTCCAAACAGAGCTGGCAGTCCGATATTATAGTTGTATTTCGTGCCTGGATATCCGATGCGGGGCCACAAAAGGACGAGATTCTCGATGCTGTCTGTCGCCAGCAAAGCCTGTGGTTCGGAACCGCCGAATTGAGCTCCGCTGGTCATCGACAAGATGTGTTACAAACGCGAAGATTCGTCATCTGCCCAGTCGCTCGTGGAATTTGGAAAGGAATCGGAAATAATATCATCCAAGGAGACCTTGGCTTGGTCAAAAGCAATGCTAAACAGAATCGCTGCGACAGATTTTGTGGCCGAGGAAATGATGTGAGGAGTATTTTGATCCAAGCCCCAGAGGTAGTGTTCGGAAACGACTCTGCTGCCTTTCAGAATCATCACTCCCTCAACGCGAATATCGGTTTCGTCCGGGTCTGATCGCATCAGTCCCTGAACAGTAATATCGAGCTTGTCTTTGATGTCCCAAAGTCTTTGGGAGGCCCCTAGACGAAACCAACCGAGGACTTGACACCTTTCAATGTCGTTCCTTTGATTAAATTTTACAATCCCCGAAGTCCAAAATTTGCTCGGCAGTCCTTCAACAAGCCGTTCCAGATGGACAGTCCAGCTCTCCAGCCTTGTCATTCCACCACCGTCGAATGTCACTTCCAAAGTCGATAATGCGGCCTCTTGGTCACCAGAACATTTGCCATATACGTTACTGATTCCTGCAGAATCCAATGAGGAGCGATTGTGGCTTCAAACTCCCGCGGCGACTTCCAAATCAAAATGCCTTTGGCAGGGGCCACGTGCTTGCGATCGTGTCGTCGAAATTTGATAATCATCGAGAAGAAGTACAATCTCAGTATAGTGATTAAACTGATCTGTTTCGAGGTACCGGCCCATCGCCCTAGACAATCCAGAGTATAAGATGGTGGCGGCGACATGAGGATGAGGTCCGAATGGACCGAATGTGGTCGGCAAAGTGTGATTAAGAAAGGCGGGTGGTTGGGAGACGGTTGCGGTGAGGAAGTTGGTTACTATTTCTTGAGAGTGCAGCCGAAAAATCAAAATGGGCTTCCCGCGCAGGAATGGCCACCTTGAAATATTGGGCGCTCGAGATGCTGATGATTGGAGGCAATACGAAGGCCGCGGTCGAAAGCCTTGTAACTACCTGTAATTACCAAGCGAGCCCTACAGTATTGCGACATTACAGGCTCCGAATACCCTGTAGTTGCAAGACTTTTGGGAGCCGCCTTCGTACTTCTGGAAGGTTGTCCACTAGCGCGCCAATTTCGCCGTCTCGAGTCTCGCGTTTCAGCTCAAAATCCTATCTCCACCAACTCCCTCTCCGATGAAAACGACGAAAGCCTTTCAGGTCATTGTAGATTCAACTCATAGAGCAGCAAGTATGATTGATGGCCATGGTCTCAATGCACGGATGCGAAACTCCCCAGCATGTCGCGGGCTAGTGTCGATGACGTCGACGTCGGCTTTGACATGGCTTTGAGATAGCAACTCGCATTTCACCGTTAATGGATCGTGTTTGAACTCCACTTTCCCAATATCGGGCCTCTGGGAAGACTTAACGTTCCTTGTTATCTCTGTGGGTCCTTTCTATGCTCAAAACCCTTCCTCCACTTTTGATGGAAATCTTGAGCCTCAGGGAGACCCATCCATGCATCTCAAGGAGATGAACTTTCATAAGTACTTCATCATGGATCGTCTCCCTCTAGATCTGTTTTACACCACTTTGTAGCGTTGAATTTGAGACTCGAATCGACACCCCAATGGCTTTCCTCAAATCGCTATCCAATCCAAAGGAGTGGCCTCTACGGCAAGACATGGCAGCAAGAGCTCGGCGACTCGTTGTAGTCTCCTGTCCTGGTGCCATTATCTATGGCTATGATATATCATGGTGGTCTTCGTCCTCGGAATTCCCGAATTTACTCGCAGGTATGGAGTTCACAATGCAGTGACGGTCATACGCGATCTCGGCACCTCTTCAATCAGCTGGTCAGACCCTTTACTCCAACAACTGCAACAGCTCACATATTGACACATGTCTAGGTAGTAGCATTCCGACAGCCGGTTTGGCAATTAGACCTACCATCACTCCGCGTATAAGTGACCCATTTGGGCGACGTGGAGCGATGCTCGCGATGTCGCTTTGGTTCATCGTCGCGGTGATCATTGAGGTAACCGCAAATTCGTTCTGGCAAACTATCATGGGTAAGTGCGCAATACACCATGGAAAAGCTTTCAACTTACTCCTACAGGATGCTTCATCAATTCTATACCGTAAGGACTTGCAGTGACTCTTATTCCAGTTTATCAGTCCGAATGCGCACCTGCCTCATGCCGTGGGGCTCTGATCTCCATTTCCACTTGGTTTCTCGACGCTGGGGCTGTCAATGCCAATGGAATCATCTTTAACATCTATGCTCGTACCGATACTGGAGCATTTAAATTGTTATGGGCGTCCAATGACCTACCCCTTTCTCATGCTGACTACTCTCCGTCTGATCCCGGAAACACCACGCTAGCTTTGCATGAAAGGCCGCCGAGACGAAGCTCTTTCAGTTCTAAAATCTCTCCGCACGAGTGATGAAATCACCGAACTGGATCTCCTTGATGTTGAAGCTGCACTCGAGGTGCATACTAGCGATGCATCTTGGATGGATCCGGTTCGAGACACAAATTTTCGACGAACGATAATTGCCGTGGCAATTCCTGTCATCGAGGCCTGGCAATGCCTTTCATTCATCGGTAACTACCTCGTCATCTTCTTCCTCTCCTTAGGCGCCACCAATGCCTACCAGCTTGTCTTGCTCGTCAACTCTTGCTTGCTCATCGCTCTCACGTTCTCTTCCCGGGCGCCAGATTACTTCGGTCGGAAGACATTGCTGATGTTCGGAAGTGGCGTAATGTTTATCTCCATATTCACGACGGCCAACGCAGCGGGACATGATACTTCAACGGCTTGCAAAGCAAGGCAAACAGCCTCAGTCGTTATGTTGTTCATTTGGGCGATCCTATATTTATTGACATGAACCAATCTTACTTGGATCACAATGGCCGAGATACCCACTACGAGACTAAAGTCGAAGACAAACGGCCTTACATATTTTGCGCAATCAGCATCAAGCCTAATCATCACCTTTGTCAGCCCATATATGCAAGACGCTGGTTACGCGAACTGGGGTCCTGACATCGGACTCTTCCTTTGATCATTGTCTTTCGTTGGTTTGGTCTTCGTTTACTTTTGTTGCCCGGAGATGGAAGGAGCTTCGATTGAAGATATCAATATGTTCTTTGAACGGAGACTCTCGATCAGGGATTTTGGAAACGCGAAAAGGGGTCAACATGAAATCCAAGGTCTAGCGGTTGGCAGTGATGAGCCGGCGCACAAGGAACTCAACAAGTCTGAGGCAGAAAGGAAGTCGTACAAAAGTTTGAAAGATCTCGGTGCTGTCAAGTGACTCTTGATTTTTGTGTGAGCATTCTAGCCTAGAGTCGTTCATCAAATTCTGGAGATTGGTGATTTCTGTCCCGCCGGAATCACCCGGCTAGACTTAGGACGATCAACTCTCAATAGCTCATCCGAGATAAACGGTTCAAATAACAGGACACGATAGCTTGTTTCCTTTCTTCTACGACTTATTTCGGTAGTTTTCTCTATTTGAGCTCGCATAGCAATGGAACAGTCGGATAATCAACCTAACGTGACTTTCACGCGATCTATCCTTGTCTTTGGAACTCCTATCCTCAGGCTGGCGTTCTGCGAGGTAATGTCGAGCATTTTTATTTGCGCACCGCTCCCGCCATACTTTCTAAATGATATTCTAATGTTTCGTTGCGTGTACGCCCTTTATAGGTTATGCTGCTTCTGGCAAGGATCGCGAAATTACTCGTGATAACGAAGCCTAAATTTACCCTTCCATATTTGGACGCGGCAAGTCATGGCAACGTCGTTCGGCATATCAGGTAGCCGCGGTAGTAGGTCATGATATCAAAGTAATGACGAAAGACCAATCGTGCCACAGACTTGTCCTTACAGCCGCAGCCCCTGGGCGCTCGGCTTGTTTTTCATGCCGTCCAAGCAGTCGGATCCAAGACCCCTCATCTTCCCCAACTTTCGACAGCATCATTGCACCGACATTGCGAGGGTCTCTCGGATCAGATCCTCTATGATAGGTGAAAAAGTGAGCAGGGGCCGAGCTAAGCGACGCTAGTCCAATACGAAATACGACGTTGCAATCCGAGAATTCTCGGATTAGCAATTAGCCAGTGCTTTGATGTGGCTCTTTTCTTGGTACCGCTCTTGCCCATGCTACCAGTGTATTTATTTGTTATGGCTTCACTGCCTATACTCTCAAAGACGAAGTGGCTAAGTACTTCTTCACTCTTCTTCCCCGCACTCGACATACCTGGCCCCACATTCGGTTCGAGGGGGATACTCTTGGCTGTGGAAAGCCAAGCTCGTAAGCTTGTGAGATGGGAGATGGAGAGCTGTGGACATTTGGGACAATTGGCGCCGATGGAGCTCCCTCGGTGAAGTGAACTACCGAGCAGTGACCATTGCAACCAAGTGAGGGTCAAGGCAAAATCGATGTATAAGTTTGAGTTTGCCCAGCCCCTGATTTCCATTCATATTTACGGTATCCCTATTTAATTGTCCTGGATCATCAAGGTTGGAAGGACCAGAGTAGTGAATCTCCCTCCTGGCAAACATGCTTCTCCTACTGGTAAGATACCTTCCATCTCCGTCATGTTCCCTATTCCCCGCAGTCCTTGCTAAGCATGTATCAGCCCCTTTCCACATTTGTTCTATTTGCCCTCAACAACATAGCAATTGCAAGCGACACCGGGACTTTTCAAAATCCCTCAGTGCACGTGAGACCAAAGTTTAGATATTGGTACGTGGAAATTTGTGACCGTGTGAAGGTGTGCTGAGACAATTCTAGGCTGCCAGATGCCAGCGTTGACCCTTCCCATCTTGCCGATGATATCAAGAGCATTGGGGCAATTGGAGCGGGTGGAATTGAGTTGTGCAACTTCTACCTGGTAGGGAAATTCCACCTCTGATCGAGTTACACAGCTGACCACTGCAGTATGGAGGTGAGATTGGAGGTAGTCCCGCAACCGATTGGGATATCTATGGCTATGGTACGCCTGTGTACAATACGATTTTGAAAGCGGCTGCTCAAGCCACTAAGGATAATGGCCTCATCATGGATTTCGCCATGGGTCCTCAATCTGGACAAGGTGTGCCAGCAGAAATTAACAACCGTAAGGAATACCTTCTCTTTTCCAAATTCAAGCACTCATGGCAATGTAGCTGGACTTGCATATGACCTTGTACGTACATCACCCGCCACGAAAGGATCGACTAATTATCCAAGGTATCCTATAACTTAACAGTTGCCCCGGGCCAAACGTACAACGGCAAAGTCCCTGGATTCGGAAGTTCCGGAACTCTTGTCTCAGTCACGACTGCCAGGATACTCAATGAAACATCTTACAGTACACCTATAACTCTCCTTGGTATCCCAGCGGGTTTCGAAAACTACACGGTTTACTATATTGCTGCCAACAGTCTTACGGATATCACCAGCACTCTCAAGTCAGATGGATCCGTCAAGGTGGAAGTTCCCGCCAATACTGTTGGTACGGGATACGTCGTATATGCATCCTACTACGAACTATCGGGCGCACGAGCTTGCATTCCCGGGCAAGACCCTAAAAACTTCATACAGAACGGCTCTTTTGCAGTTGACCACTTCTCAGCACGAGGTGCCAAAGTCACGACAGACTTCCTTGAGCAATACGTATTGATTAACGGTGTCAAGGAACTCTTCCAGGAGATTGGAAATTATAGTAAACGCGTCCTGCCCTACATTTGAGATGGTGAAGAATCTAACAATATATTTTACAGTTTGGGAAGATAGTGTGGAGAGTACGTCATTCACGGAGCATTTGTTTCCTGTTCTGGCCAAGTTTGCAAGTTTTAAGAGCTCACAATTTCTTCAAAGATTATATCTTTAGTGGCCCTTTTTTTCTCGCTGACCTCGAAATTTTCACAGTTCCCAGTTCTCTGTACTGGACCCCAGATCTTGCAAACGTTTTTAAGCAGATGCATGATTACGATATTGGAAAGTATACAATGCTGCTTTCTTACGGCAATGGATTAGGTTTCAACACAACATACCCTTTGAGGATCTTTTCAGATGACCCAGTCCATGAGCAAGGATACGTCGCCGACTATCGCGCAACATTATCCTACCTGCTGACTGCCTACTACAACGACCTTGTCGCGTGGTCGCACGAGTACCTCGGGTTAAATTTTTCAGGCCAAATCGGATATAACTTGCCTGTGGACATGGTAAATTCAACGCAACTCCAAGCCATTTGTTTCTCGCTAACCTAAAACCCAGCTCGAAGTCATCCCATCTGTAGATGCCCCGGAAGACGAGTCGCTAGGTTTCTCAGACAACATTGGTACGTTTTTAATATCCAATACGAAATAACTGGCTTACTCTATCAGATTCCTACAAGCAATATGTTGGGCCTGCAAATCTGGCTGGGAAGCAAATCATCTCCAACGAGATGGGCGCAGTAGTGCTAGAGGCTTATCAGCAGACACTCCCCAATCTCTTGACCAAAGTTAAAAAGGCTTACAGCGCTGGCAATAACATGATGGTGCTTCATGGAGCTACATATTCGTGGCAATATCCTAATACGACTGTAGGGAGACCTTCTCAATCCCTCATTACCTTTCAGTAATTAACAAATCATTTTTACAGTGGCCCGGATATAGTAAGCAAATTTTCGAAAGCATTTATTCCCCTTTCTGTGGTAATTCACGAGTTCTACTCGCGAATTCTACTTGGAAATGGATGTCTATTGAGTAGAATGCTGTCTTGGAACTCCCGGAACTCTTCCCCGCCCCTATTCATCCCTTATCGAGCAGATACTGACTCTGAGATTTATAGCCAGTTTCGGCTACCTATTTTCCGAGCAGCACTCTCGCCATCAACCGGCCTGGGAAAACGGGTAGGTATTCTGGGAGTAAATATTTCCTATCCGGGACCTTTTCATAAGCTTCTATTCTTAAATTATGTCTCAGGAGTAGTTACTCCAGAATTCTTCCCAAGGACATAATTGCTAACTCTCCGTTGTTCCTAGATATTCCGATATGATCAATTTTATTGCAAGATGCAACTTCATTCTCCAGTCCGGGAAGCCTCAGCGTGATATTGTGTTCTGGGATAAGCAAACTGGTCAAAACTCCACTCTTCCAACGTTGTATGATGGTTCGAATTTGGCTGATGCTGGTGAGTGTTTTGCTGTTTGTCTTGCGCTTCGTCATAATGCACGCTGCTTGATGAAGATTTCTGCGCTGTTGCAGCCGACTCTGATAGCATAATTTGACAGACGTCAGGTTTCTCGTATGAGTACATTTCTCCGAACAACTTCCAGCTACCACAAGCTTTTGTGTCCAACAATGTCCTTGCTCCAAATGGGCCAGCCTACAAAGCTCTAGTCATTCGACAAACAGACCTTCTTACTTCAGACGGCGTGAAGAAGGTCGCTCAGTACGCCCTGCAAGGCCTACCAATCATCATTTCAGGCGGAATACCTACTCAAATGGCCTCATCAGACAGTCTTGTCCTCGCCCAAACTACGCTGAAATCCATCACACACCTCCCAAATGTCCGTCAAGTCTGTTCGGGCGCTTTGGTTCCCACCCTTCAATCTCTTGGCATCCAGCCTTTGACCAAAGTCTCGGCGAACGACACATGGTTTACCTACTGGCGCCAAGATGGCCAGGACTCTTATGTCTACCTATACAACAATGGAAGTTACAGCACCGGATCTGTTGCGTTCGCCAATACCAAGACTCCTTACTTCTTCGACGCGTGGACTGGAGAGCAGAAGCCCATTCTGGCGTACACTGTGGCGTCCGGCTACACCACGATTCCCTTCCGCTTGGCACCGTCTCAATCGATGATCATTGCCTTCCTTTCGGCACCTCCTTCCACCACCCCAACAGCTCACGTGACATCTGCTCCATCCTCTGTCCTCGGATATTCATACTCCTCGTCCACCGGTCTTATTGCTAAAGTTCCAGCATTAGCTTCACCATCTAGCATTATCTCAATGTCAGACGGGAATACCCATACGATTACCAGTCCGAACGTTTCTCCTGCCTTTGCCATCGGAAACTGGACACTCATCGCTGAGAAGTGGGGTCCACCAGCTGATCTCACAGACATCGACACCATTGCCGTCAAGACAAACACCACGCACACACTACCGACACTCCTTTCCTGGCCCCAGATTCCGGGTCTCCAGAACACCTCCGGCTTAGGGTTCTACAGCACCTCTTTCATGTGGACCAACACGTCCGTTGGCGCCATCATTGATTTCGGCCGAGTCGTTCACACACTGCGGGCCAAAATCAACGGTCACCAACTCCCTGCGCTTGACTTTACTTCGGCAAAGGCGGACATCAGCCAGTATTTGGTGAATGGGGAGAATTTAGTTGAGACTGTTGTAGCGACGACAATGATCAATGGGCTGGTGCCGATTCTGACCCAGTTGAAGACTTCGGGCAGTGGGCCGCTTGTCGGGCTACTTTCTTTTGAAAATACGGAGGTTGAGTCAGGGATGGTGGGAACTGTTGTTGTTACTCCTTATGTTAGTATCAAGGTTGCCTCATAGGGAAGGTCAAAAAGCAGAGAGGCTTAATGGGAATGCACTTGAAGGTATTGGGGCCACGCATTTAGGAAAACCTCTTTCAATTTCTAGCGACTTACAAGTCGCTGCTATCTTCTTCTAGTGAATAAACTTCACACTCCGCAATCATTGTCCTCGCTGGAATCGTGACACAAATAGGGAAGCCGCCATAATCCGGATCTTCATTGGGCATAATGCAGAACTTCCCACTCCTCGTCTCATCCCCATTAAGGTTCCTTCCACTCACTAATTTCTCGGTCCCTTTATCCACCATCTTCTCAGTGAAGCTCAAAATGCCCGTGAATGTCGATTTCGACGACAAGCTCTTAAAGGTGGCCTGGAATCCCCATCCAATGAGTAGGAACTTAGCCTCTCCGAGATGAATCAGCATTCCAGCTCCTGGACCAGCTTTGCCAAATACAAATGAGCGGTTGATTATCACTTCGAAGTCGCCAAATTTTGCGATAGTAGGAGGTGATGGGTCTCGTCCATCTGGGCGGAGTTCGTCGAAGAAGAATCCAATTGAAGAGTCTGGCTTTCGATGGGCCTCGAGAACAATATCCTTGACTTGCGTGAGCAAACCGTAATGCCTTGTGAAAGGATTCGTCTCAGGCTCCAAAGTATCGATGCCGAATGGCGACGTTCCGATAGCTTGATAACTACCAAACGCTTTCCAGATTCGTCTAGCGCCGTATTCGTCTCTGCGCTGTTCCGGGATGAAGAGTGGTTGATCCAGATGTCTGTATCTAGCGCACGAGATACTGTAATCATTGAGATAGATATCCGGTGCGATAAAATCAAGAGATGGTGCAAATGTCTTCCAGATATCGAGAACGTTGCTGACACCTCCGCCAGAAGGATAATTCCCGGGCTCACCACCACCACCTGCGATGATTGGGAAGGAGCTTTCGCCGTCGGCTCCAACATAGTTTTGCCAGACATTGGTATATAAAGGCAGTCCATACTCCTTCTTTCCAGCAGCCGCGACGTGGTTGACGTAAAGCGCGTAGTGGTATGCCATGAACAACTCGTCAGTCTGGCTACTCTTGCCAAACACGTCTTCCCACGACCCCGAACTTCTCCCTAGAGACTTAAAAGTCTTGAGGTTGGCTTTCAAATCCGGATGTAGAGTGTCCCACTTGGTGGACAGATGCTCAATCAAGTCTCTTGGAACTGAGTCTGAGAATCGCTTGTTCGCCGTCGAACTTCCGTCTCTGGAGTCACCAAGCAGGCCAATCTCGTTTTCAACTTGCACCATAATGACAGTGGATTGAGCCTCATCAACTTCCTTCAGATGACGCATGAGAGCTGAGAATGCTCGGGTATCTGCGTCCCTGGCTTCGGTGTGGAATATCGAAACGACATCTCCAGTCTCGAGGACACCGCCGGCCTTTCGGAGATGCGCTCGAGGGAAGCGTTTGATATCCTTCTTGACCCAACTTGGAGTATAAGTCGAGATCCCTATTCCTCATCAGCAAGACCCAGTTAAAGTTTTGATCTCAAGGCATACCATTCTTGAATGATCCAAACCAGAGGAGAACAAGGTGCAAGCCGTGTGCTCTCGAACCCTCGATGACTTGATCCAACTCAGAAAATTCGAATTTCCCTTCAGTGGGCTCAATATCTTCCCAAGTAACACAACCAAGAACAGTGTTGATATTTGTGTCTACCAATTTCTGCCAAACTGTATCCATGTATGCGGCCGACGTCATGGATGAATTCTGCAGCTCGGCTCCGAGCATAAGAAAAGGCTTGCCATTGACAATGAGTTGCTGAGACTTCTCAATTTTCTCAAAATGAGGAATAGACTTAGAGGGGCTCATGTTGTAAGTGAGTGGCGTAGTAGTGCGCATTGTGGTCCTCAATGTGCAGCTGCGAATTTTGTTTATGAATGGGAATATCAGTTGATTTCAACAACTGAGATGAGTGGTTCCTATAAGTGTATTCTGGCATGACTTGTGGCCCCGTAAAGGTGCTGCAATCTTTCTCGCCATGATCCACAAAGTTTGGACGATGGGCAAGCGCACAAGATGACATGGGGTGCAATAGAAGAATCCCGGGAATGGGATGTTGTGATTGGACGGAATCCCGGCACCGTCAAACCCCGCTTCAAAGTTCAGTGTTCCCCACTCCGTCGAGTTTTCTCGTCCACCTCAGATGCGCATCCTCTCCCGCACGTTTCCAAGAAGCGTCTCAAGGATATGCATGGAAACAAACGAGGAGTAGCCGGCGGGGGTCGCTTTCAGAAGAGGCATTTCCGAGGTTGATACCGAAATATTCGGGCCGGTGCGACCTGGCTTAACCCCCCGGGAATGGAGGTCGTTCATTGGAGGAAACACCGGTCCCAGGAGTGGATGATGGGAATCTGGGGGACTGGGGCCCCAAGAGTTGACGTTGGGCTATCACAGGGGCGTCAACAGGAAAAAGCGGTTGTCCTCAATGTCTATAAATCCCTTGGCTTCCCACGAGATCTGCAATGCAAAACGATAATTCCGAAACCTACTTTGACTTCAAAAGCTTCTTTAATAAATCTTTCAACAGTACAACATGGAGAAAGATCTAGTTGAGCAGTCCATTGGCGGACGCGAACTGGCAGACAACGATGGGATCGCATACGCGTACGAGCATGTCGGCGGTCTCGAGGTGCCCGAGGTAACTTGGTGGAAGCATCGAGGTCTGCGAAGGCTGTATATCATGATGCCTGTGCTCTTCCTTGGGTCAACGATTAATGGATATGATGGAAGCCTTCTCAATGGTCTGCAGACCATGGATCCGTGGCAGAATTGTGAGTCTCGCCCTTTGAATACGATACCTGTACTGGCTAATATGTTGACGGCAGACTTCAACCACCCCAGTGGATCGAGACTTGGACTCTTCACGGCAATCCAGAATATCGGAGGGGTTTGTGCCTTACTTTTCAGTAGCTATGCTGCCGATCTGTTTGGAAGGAGAATTGGTGTCTGCATCGGTCTACTCATCGTGTTTATCGGTACTATTTTACAGGGTGAGTGATAGACCTGAGTGGATTCACAATAGATGATGAGACTGATTGACACATCGCAGTCGTCCCCACCAACGACCACGAAGGGATGTTCATTGGCGGTCGCTTTTTGGTTGGACTTGGGTACTTTGAGAACTTTCTTGGGGAATGAAGGAGTTTTCTGACTGGAACAGGTCCAATCTGGCTCAAGGGTCTGCACCTCTGCTGATTATGGAGCTCGCATACCCTCAACACCGCGGTAAGCTCACAACTATGTAAGTTGTTGTCATCCCTATGGCAAATCGCTTCATCCAATGACAACTTCGGCAGGTACAATACTTTATGGGTACGCTATCCAGCCTTTGCATAAGAAAGCTCATGCTGATTTCCATACAGTACGTAGGGTCGATCATCGCTGCGTGGACAGTCTTCGGCACCGTAAAATATACCACAGATGCAGCATGGAGAATACCGGTTGGGATGCAGGCAGCCATGCCCGCCATCCAATTTGCTCTGATATTTTGCCTCCCGGAATCACCTCGTTGGCTATGCTCTAAAGACCGGCCTGATGAGGCCCTGGCGGTTCTGGTCAAAGTAAGTGGAATGACATATTAATATCCCAGCTATTAACTAACTTACAAGTACCATGCAAATGGCGACCACACTGATCACTTCGTACAATCCGAATTTTACGAAATCCAAGAGACCCTTCGCCTCGAAAAGCTGAATTCGAAACATGGCTGGACAGTCTTCTTGAGAACTCCTGGGAACCGAAAGCGACTCTTGTTGATCGCCCTCACTTCATTCTTCTCCCAATGCTCGGGGAACGGTCTGGTATCATACTATCTCCATAGTATTCTTGAGTCCGTCGGCATCACCAGCTCTTACAATCAATCCCTCATCAACGGCGGCCTTCAAATTTGGTCGTTCCTTGTCGCAATATTCTTCTCCCTCTTCGTCGATAAGATCGGCCGGCGAATGCTTTTCATGATCGCCGCCGTCGGGATGTTGGTGTCTTTCACAATATGGACAGCCTGCTCCGCCGTGTATGCGCAAACAGGAGATACTGGGGCCGGGAGTGCAGTCATCGCCATGATCTTCCTCTTCTATGGCGTTGCTGGATTTGCTTGGCCCGGCCTCACTGTGGCATATTGTGCAGAAATACTGCCTTTCAACATCAGAGCCAAGGGTCTTGCGATTAACTTTGCCTTGACGGCATCGGCTTCTGTGTTTAACCAATATGGTGAGTGACTCGACGATCTGGACTTGCGATCCGTACTAAGCATCACATCAAGTCAATCCCATCGGCCTCCAACATCTAGCCTGGAAGTTTTACTTCGTATACATCGCTATTCTTGTCATTGAATGTCTTTGTATCTGGTTCTTGTTTGTCGAAACAAAGGGCCCAACGCTTGAAGAAATTGCTCGTCTGTTCGATGGTGCGAGTGCGAACGTGTCCGGAAAAGAGGTACTTGATGAGAAATCCGCTTCCGCCGCGGAGCATGCCGAGAGAATTTGAGCAGTGAGTGGCTTGCAGAAGTTTTCTCGATGTCGTAAAATTAGATTCTCAGTGGCGATAGAACTACCCGTTGCAGGGAGTCCAGTGCCTCAAAAGAATGGATAGAGCAGCAACGGCTGCAAATTGACAGATATCTGAAATACAACAGAACGATATTCCTTCATGACCCATGGTGACGTGCACGAATAATGCTCTCCGTAACACGACTTCTTTCGAGGAGTCTTTGGTCTTCAAGTGGTCCGGAATTGGACGGCGATTCCACCGATAATCTGTAGGCATCGTGTTCGTCGAGAGCCAAAGCATGTTGGAGGAGGAACTTGACCATCCACCTGTCGAATCGGTGTGTCCCGAGCTGTGCCGTTCGCAAGCAGGCATTCTGGAACGTGATTAATCTATTCATCTATAGTGAAGTGTTAGCGCTGCAGAATGCAGGGAGATACCCAAATATGTAGAACCCTAAAAGCTTACCATCAGATCTACACTAGGCCAAAAGTCCCGCAGTTTGACTAGGAACCTGAAGTTGGACTCCAATCTCTTTCTCGCCATTGGGAGTTCCTCATCCTCACCAAGTAACAACGTGTGTAGGAGTACAGACGATGAGACCACGGTCATATGACCAAGAACGTTGTGAAATGCTTCCGAGCCTTGTTCTTCGGACGCTCTTATCAGCTCGCAGAATGCTGTCGCATGATACTTGCAGCGCTGCACATACATCCTCCTATTCGGTGTATCTGGCCTGTATTGGTCCAAGTATTGATAGTATAAAAGAGTAGCATAGTGATGATATCCAAGATGAAGAGCCACGAACGTCCTTCCAACTCCACGCTGGACTTGGCAAGTAAGATTTTCCGGCGTATAGACCATGGTTGGTGGTAACTCTCGGTCAAATTGTGTAAGCTGTTGAGACAGCAAAAGGACTGAAGACTCGATATACTCCTCGTTCCAATCCTTGTCGACAAGTTCTTTGTTCAAGTCCTGGATATGGCCGAAAATCTTCACTAGAGTGAGCATGTGTGCCCAGATTCCCGGATGATATTCGCAAGTATCATCTTGGTTTCCGGGTACCATACTGACGAATGTTACTTCGTCCATAGGAAGACGAGGAGCTACGCCTTCAGAGTGAAATTGTCGGGAAAGTCCAAGTCCAGCGCTAGCCCACCTATCAATCATGTAGAGGCTCCACCATACTCTACATTTCACTTCGCGAAGAACATCATCATCCCTTGGATTATCATTTGCAAGCTTGAGCAACTGTGCCATTCGATTTGCGACCACTGGAACAGAATTTAGCCGCAACGATCCGAGATCTCGAACACTTGAACTGCTTACCAAAATATAAAGATTCACTGTCGGGATTAGATTCAGCAAGACATATATTGCCGACCAGAATACATGCTTGCACATTCTCGATGCAGATGTTCTCGAGATCCGCCTTCACCAGCCGCTTGGCTTCTGAAGAAAACACGTGACCTTTAGTTCGAAGCTCGGAATTAGATGAGAACCTTCAACGCGTTAGCATTGAGAATCGAGTGTAGAAGTTGATATTTGATTCTCTCCTTACCGTGCAGAGAGACCAGCGATACCAAAGAGCACAGCATAGCTCAGAGACCCATCTCTCGCAGCCTGTCGCAGCGAAGGTTCGTGAAAAAGCGTGTGCGGCTTATCATGTATATAGCAAATATAAAGATTGATGAGCTCCTCTACCACCGCAGCTGGGGGGATTAGCGCCGAGGACTCTGTCGAAGACGCATTAGGAAGAAGCTTCACAGGCGACGATGGAGGTCGGCTCAAACTGGAGCAACTGAGATGCCGTTTCATGCATTGATTGCAGGCCGTTCCAGGTACCGACTTGTTACATTTGCGCTTTCCATTTCTGCATTGTGAGCATGCGGAGGCCAGTTTCATCTCGCATTGATCTTTATCATGGGACGAAAAGTTTGGGGGGAGGAGATGAGGGGCGAAGAGAAATCGACGCGACGTCGTGAAAGAGGCGCACGTTGCTTCGGCCGAGGTCGTCTTGTAAATTTAGCGAGGTGAGCCTTGCAAATAGGAGGTCAGGAATTCTTCAATATTCCTCACCAGCATGATCTAACCATGGTGGAATAGGGGTGAAAGAAATGGTATCAGCACAGATTCATAATATGACGTTTAATTCTAAGCTCACGGGTTTCTATGTACTCATTACACACACTAACACACTCTCAAGTAAGCACCAAAGTCCCATTCCAATTGACGTCTGTCCCATTAGCTTTGACGCTGTTCCCATTCAACTTCATACCTTCAACATGCAGCTACAAGAATGCTCCTTTAATGAGATCCGCAGCCTTCTCGCCGATTGCATAAGCAGGCATTTGAGTATGTCCTTGGTTAAGAAGAGGCATCACACTTGTATCTGCCACTCTTAGGCCTTTCACGCCTCGAACACGGAGCTCTTGATCAAGAACTGCCATGGAATCATCAGAAGTGCCCATCTTGCAAGTTCCTGCTGGGTGGTAGCCTGTAAATCCGTTAATTGGTGTTCGGATGCTGGGGAAGGGGAATTCATACAAGTCGTGGCATTCTCCTTCACGAACGGAACCCACTCCTCCCTGGTAGTATGCTTATGATGCGTCAACTTCTCCGGCCAACTTCCCGCCACAATCTCCTTCGTCCCCTTCCCTTGCGTAATAATCTCATTCGCAAACTTACACGCCTCGCTCAGCACCACCACATCCAACTCCTCCGCCAAATAATTATGGTCCACAACCGGATTATCCTTCGGATCCGCAGATTTGAGCGTCACAGATCCTCTGGACTTTGGCGCAAACAGTTCAGCAATCAATGAGAAAGCATGGGTTTTCTCGCCATCGGGAAAATCGGCGTATTGTTTGGGACCGCCGTAGCATTCTGTGCTAAAGAATTCGATATTTGGTTGCGCTTTGGTGAGACCCATTGGATCGCGACCTTCTTTGCGGGGGGCATTTTTCCAGGCTGGCTCGTTGGCGAGACGTTCGTCGAGACGGGCGAAGGCGAAGGCGCCGAAGGGGAAGGTGGAGAGTGGGCCGCGCTTTTCTTCTTTCCATTGGCGGTAGGCTTCGCCTAGAGCGTCAGGCTTGTAGAGGAGGTAGTCATTGGTGACGTTTGGCTTAGTGGTGAGGTAGAAGATGAAGACGATCTGGATTGAGAAATCAATTGAAGTGTCACCAAGAAAATATGGGACGCTTTTCACTTACCAAATGATCCATGAGATTCTTTCCAACACCTGGCAAATCAACCTTGCAGTCAATACCATGGGAAGCAAGCTCAGCTTTGGGTCCAAGTCCAGATCGCAGGAGTATTGTAGGCGAGCAATATGCTCCACCACTCACAATAACCTCCTTCCTAGCCTCAATCTTTCTCACGGATCCATCCTTCTCAATCACTTGTACAGCTGTTGCCCTCAAGTCAGATCCTTGGCCCTCAAGAATGACCTTGTCAACAATCGTATCTGTCTTGATTGCCAAATTTGGTCCTTTGTTGACAAAATAGTTTGCAGCCGTTGTCCTGTCGCCTTTGTATACCGTTCTCGGGACATGACCACAACCGTGCGGATTATCACCAGTGGTGAACATGTCCGGTTGAAGTGCAAGTCCTTGGGATTGCATGGAGTCGAGAATCATGTTGGTGATTGGGGCCGGGTCATGGGGCTCGATATCGAGAAAACCCTCATGGCCATGGGCTTTGGTGTCTTCTTTGAACCACTTCTTTCCGTGGAAGTTCTCGGCCTGCGATTGCCTCGTTAGATTTGTAGCTCTCATAAAGGTTTTATCCAGTTCTCCTACCTTCTTCATGTAGGCGAACACCTCCTCACCACTCCATCCTGGCATATTCCAGTCATCATAATCCTGTGGGGTACCGCGAATGCAAAGCGTTCCGTTGACTCCACTTGATCCTCCAAGGAACCTTCCTCTACTGACTTTCACTTGGCGGCCATTGGCTCCAGGGCTAGGTTCTGTGGTGATGTTCCAGTCGGCTTCCGTGTCGAAGTTTTGAGACCTGATCTGATATCAGCGGCTGTAAGAATTTCGAGAACATATCTCGCTCACCAGCCTCCAACCATAATAGTGTTCTCTAGAAGCGAGTTATGTTGTCCAGCTTCAATAACCAGGACAGAATTGTTCGGGTCTTCAGCGAGACGAGCTGCCACAACTGAACCGGATGTACCTCCACTGTGCCTTTTGTTAGACAATCGATTTCTAAGGCTGGGATTTGTAACTTACCCGCAAACAATATAGTCATATTGAGAGCCTTGAGGCTCTTGCCTAATATGAGGAGTCATGACAGGCAGGGTGATATGTGCAGAGTGGAGTCGAAGAGTGTTGAGCAGGACAGAGAGTATTTGAGGTTGAGAAAGGAAAGCGAAGGTCGAGGACTAAATAGTTAAATTGGCAGCCTCGAGGATCGCATTTACTATCTCACTCAGCTGTACTCTAGTGAGATGGTGTAACTTCCCTACGTGAGTTATAAGCCCCGACTTGTGGACCCCGAATCAAGCAGGGACATCTTGCAACGTCGCGCGCGGATTCCGCTTGGTGTACTCGCGTACACAAGTATCGCGCATGAGTTCCGTCTTGAACAGGTACAGAACCAATGATCTCCTGCTCCATTCTAAAAGCAGAAACAGCATTTGCCATTTGGCGTAATCGCGTGGCTGCCACAGCCGTTGCCGAATGCACTAATTTGTTTGCCGGGCGGGGTAAAATGCGGACGTCGACCATGGACCTTGTTCCAAATCCCACTCATCTGATTTGAGACCGAGAACATCTATCTTGAGCTCGGGGTGCTACCGGTTCGTAATAATCTGACCTTCTCCGTCTGTGTTTCCACGAGCTGTTTAAACCTTTTAAGGTAAAATCTAGTAAACTGTGATAGCCTATTGGTTGGTTTCCCTTTTTCGTAATAGAATCTTCGAGAGGTGCACAGACACAAAAAGTCAGATTGTTTCCAAGTCGACTAAAGTAGGACAAGCCCATGCCTCGATGCGAGTCAAGTAGTCGACGCCACGCTCAATCACGGGATTTTGAAAGCAAAGGACGGCGACCACTGTTCAACCCGGCGATTATCAATGGCTAACTTTCTCGAGTGAGAGGGTTTTTCAAAGGATTTGATGAGAGATCGTCCGGCAGGAAAAGTTATACTCACGTCAGATTGCCAAGAGAGGAAACCACAACCGCTCGCGTTGAGCGTCGAAAACAAGCAGAACTTGCTGTTTTGTTTGTTAACCACGCCTATCGATCTCAAATGGTTTCCTTTTCTATATCACGTGGAGTGAAGTCCTGTGACCATTGGAATAGAAGGAGAAGCTCCGATGAGACGATCTATTTATTAGCTCATGTGGTATATCACATAAGATCTTTGCTAAATATTTTGGTCTCTTTCTGTTGTCAGGTATCTCATTTTGTTGCGCGTTGGTAGATTCAAAGAACTCTTTTGCTTCTACTACACTTCTATGATTAAGCACACTACGGTTTCAGCACCTCGGTCATTCTCCTCTCCTTCACTGTATTCTGCTACTACGGAAGGCCCGATACTGGTCTTCAAAGCCGCACCATGTCTGTTGTTAATCCAGTTGATGCATCTCATTTGCCAAGTTGCACAGCCTCAGCGGGCCAGCCAGCCACATATCACATGCATGAGATCTCACAGCGACACAAACCTCTCAATTCTCCCTCTTCAACGTCTACACTCTTGAAATAAACCTCATAATAAGTATTTGGAGCAAACAAGCTTAATTTCGGGCTTATTTCCACCCATAGAGCGTGGGTAAGATCGTCAGCCAGGCACAGAGATCAGAGTCGAGCGCGTCTCATGAGACTTAAACTCTACTGACATCTTCACGAAGTAGAATCTCTGAGTAAAACTCAACGATTCGGACGGAATTTTATATGGATTGTCTCAAAAAGCACGTACCATTCAACATTCCCTGAACCTTAGAGGGCACGCTGGCTGATGTTTCAGGCTTCTGTGAAAGTCGAAGCTGCAAGCGCTTTGCTGGGGGACCTGAGGCTTCCTTTGATAGGTGGTCGTCTTCTCTGATTCTCTTATTAACGCTGGCAGATAATTTCTGATGCTTTGGGGGATATTTTCTTGCTGAGGTTTAGACTGCAGGATAATCTTGACGAGACTGGAGGTTGGTGGATCACTGAAATATTCCGAATTAGCAATTGCTCACAAGAGGTGAGAGATTAGAGCCAAGCTACTCACTAGTTCCCCAAATGGTCTTACTCGGGTCAGTGGACGTTTGTTGCTCCGCTCCCTGCACTCCAGATTGCAAGCTCTCTGGGCCAAAGATTGGCGATATATCGTTATATTCCACGATCCTCTTATTGATAAGTGTAGGTATCTGCTGCAAGCTTGGTGGTACATGAGCGATCGCAGTCTCAGCGGTCTGTAGATCAGAGGTTTGTGGTGTGTCGTCGTAATTGAGAATTCCTCATTGATGCAAGGAAACTGGATTTGTTGTGTGACTGGTGAAATGAATTGTCCATTTTGACACAGAACACCGTTGAACCATCCTGGATCTTCCAGAGGAACAGGGTTTGGTAAATGGTCGTTAGCGTAGTCAAGTACATGTAAAAGTGTGCGTTATTCATGGCGAATGGAACCGACCAGGGGCGGAAATCCCATTTGAGGATGTGAGGAATTGCTCGCCAGTCTCTACTTGATAATAGGGGAGGGCGGCTAGAGCGTGCTTGAACCATATACCAAAAGAGCCCTATAGATTTTTGTCAGCCCTGTACATGATCAATTCGTTGAATGCAAATCAACGATTGAAAACAGGGCACGGCGGGCCTCTCGCGAAGGAGCCTACCTTCTTCTAACTGCACATATGGATCATAGCAGTCACCGAAAAATTGCAGAATTAGCAATCACTCAACTAGACTCAACTATTTGAGCAGGATAGAATAATCCAATAACTACATACTCAATGTTGTGATTGGTAGTGTTATGATGGGGACATCCTGGAAGCATTCCCTCAATCAACGGGCCCAAACATCTGTCGAGCTGGTGTGTAGTGGCGCTGCAGTTTGCGCAAGGTGCGTTAGGGGTTTCTTTCACAAATAGGATGCTTTTTGGCCTCCTGTTCGAGGCTTCGGAGGTTCTGGCACCTTCTTCCGAAGATGTGACTTCTTCTTCAAAGGAGGGTCCTTGCTGAGCTTGGTTGGATTGTTGACTTTTAGTGAACATTTGGAATGCGGGAGTGGTAGGGGTGGCTATCAGAGCTGGTCGCGGATTGCTTGGGATCGTTCATCGCTAGTGAGGATTGAAATAGTTACGAAGCTGGTTGAAAGTCCATACAGCTGGTGGAGCATCCTTTTTGCTGGGGTTGAGCTGCGTTGAATTGTTCATTGTTTGTGAATGATTGTCGTGTTGGTGGCCATTGCTTACAGGTGGAGGAGGGCCATTGTTGAACGAGCTGTGCTATATTGCCCATTATTTGTGAACGATTCGACGGTTGGTGAGGATGGCTTAGAGGGCTATTGTTGACGATAGCGGGCTGTGTTGGGTTGTTCATTGTCATCGAATGATTTAAGGGTGTCTGGAAGTGGCCACTAGTCCATGCCGCAGGCGGATGAGGGCCGTTGTTGCCGGTGTTGAAATTCTGAGGATGAATTGGATTGCTCATTGTCGATGAATGATTCTGCAGATATGGCTGCAAATAGCTGCCCCACGCAGGTACAGGAGGGCCATTATACCCCGGGTTGGAGCCCAATTGCGTGTTGATTGATACGGGGTAGTTGGGCAGATGTGGTTGCTGATGACCGGTCCATGGATGCGGAAGATATGGTGGATGGGCATTGTTGGAGTGGATGCTGCTCTGATTGTTCAAAATAGGTGGGCGATTGACGTGAGTCCAATTGTGAGATTGAAGATGGTTCATCCAACCAAATTGTGGAGTGCCATTGCTGCCCGAGGAATGGCCGAACTGGTACTGGTTTGGATTGTTCATTCTCGGTCAACGATTTGGATATGCGATGAAGGTCGATGTTGTCCATGTACTTGAAAAGAAGACTGTGCTGGGAAGTTCATTTAAGTTCATTTGTGTTGAACGATTCGCTCTTCTCTAATTTCACTTTGCCGACGCGTTCCACTCTGAATCGCGTCTCAAGGACCACACCTCAATTTCAACCCTCAAAACAAGTGCACCACTTACAAAAGAAATATGAGTGAAAGAATGGGAAATACTCTGACTCGCAGCAATCACCGAATGGGGAAGTCGCCTATCTCGTGATTTGAACGGATGTCCGTGTCGAGTGTACACAGCTTGGGAAAGGGAAAGCAGTCGACTCTGGATGCGCCCTCCATGCTTTAATTGTACTCGTACTCTTAGATCTCAGCAAAATGGCGAGCTGACATTCTTTGTGTCCAGCTTCCGGCCTTGAAGTAAGCAAGTGGCCGCTTCTTCTCCTTATGCACCCATCGTGTCATTTCGAAGAATTCTAGCTCTAGCATCGAAGCTCAATCCTTGGGATAGAGCAGGCGCCGTGCACGACTCCCGCATCCCTTCCAACTTCCGGAGAACACTTATACTCCATACGATGAAAAGATCCGCTTCGAACTCAAGTTTAGAACGAAAGGAGACATTTCGTCCATAATTAGCTTCTAATCATCCATTCGGACCTCCATCTAGGAGCATAAAAGGCTGGCATTGGCGTGGACGAACACCTTAATCATTGTTCCCAAGACGGGGAAATTTCTCCTGCTTAGGGTTTCACACTTCTAAGCCCTAATTTCCTCTCAAGCCATAGGATGCATATGCACCCCAGAAGAACACATGGGAGAGTCTTAAGATATCATGGAGAAAACAGACAACACAACAGTCATGCCGAACCTACGCTTGTGAAAAAGGGCCTGACCGAGAGGCAAATTAGCACGACCCGCTTTTGCTTCAAAGAGACAAGCGCGGGCGTCGCAATATCCTTATCGTAATTTGTGGGGTAGGTGGGGTATCAGTTTTCGAGAACTTTTTCAATTGCCTTGTGGTGATGAGATTTTGGTTATGGGATATGGATAGGAGGAGCGGTGAGTTGAGGAGAGGCTGTAAGCTGACTGCACCTCCGTACGGAGATGCTGTACAACGTTGGCGGTTGCCGGGAATAGAATGGGCACTGTCTGAAGCATCAATTAGGGCAGTGAGGGGCATAAAATGGTGAGGTTTGCTGGAGCAGGGAGTAATTTACTTTGCCTGGACCTTTGTTCATGTTCTGGATTTGGTATATATGGCATCTGGAAGGTACGGAGGCTCCTCGGGTTGGAGATGTTCAATTACGCAAAAGATTCGAGGTCAGCTGCTGTGGCTCTGAAGACCCTCAAGATATTCTAGCTCAGGCTCAAAGATGCGTCTTCAAACCTAATCCGGCATGCCCGAGCCTTCGAAGTACAGAGAGAGTATTTCTTGCGCCATTTCCATTTGTTGGGGTACAAACCTGGGGCGTAACCTATGCCGTTCCAGAGCTGACAAGGCCTGGCGTAGACAGCGATTGGTGGTTGAAGCTGAGTTGCTATTTTCCAAAGCATTACTCGGTGGCGAAGCAGATTTTGGTGCCTGTACGAGGTTACTGGAGCAAACATGCATCTCTGTTATTTTAGGCTCAGGGCTGTGACGGGGATCAAAGGCTGGGTTGAAAGGATGAATTCAGCAACTAGATATCGCAGAATCTGGAAGAATTCGCTACAGAATCGAATTTTGAGAATACAATAAATACGCATCCTAAAGCCATGGAAATGGAAAGAGTATCGAAGACAATGCGGCTAATCAAATTGCCACCGTTTGGCCCCTTTCATCCATTCACCACCAGCATCCCAACCATTTCCATCCAAAGTTAAAGGCGGTGTGCAGGATTCTGCTTGTTTCGCACCAAAAATTCACTCGCCGTGGTTCGCTTAATACTCCTTCCGACACTGAGGCAAAGCTCCGGATTGAATAAAATGCATCGCGTTCCCAAAATTTATTCATCTTCTCTCCTCTTACCATCTCCACTCATTCTCTTCTATAAAAGTTCTGTTTCCCTTCCTCTTTCTTGGTGTTCTGCTCATCATCATAGATATAGAGACAGAGCAACGCCGCGACAAATCCTGCGTCAATACAAACGCACGTTCGTCGCCTTAATCCAAATCGGTCCACCGCTACCGATACACTAAGCACATCCCACTTAGAAAAAACTCTTATCGCCCACAATCTTTTCGAGATCCCACTTCCTTTCTCTTCCTACCATGCCCGCAGTAACAGATTCGAAATCTACCGCCAGCATGTCTTCAAAGGAGAACAAGGGTTCCGTCAAGGTTCTTGATGAACTTATGGCGAAATTGAGCATCGCAAAGGAGGCAGATCAGGTCAAGGAGGCAAGCCAAAACCTCGCTGTCTTCATTAACGGCGACATCGAGACCAAGGATGCGCCAACAAAGTAAGTCTTCGAGAGCCTCATTTGCATATTATCACAAGAGAGAGGGCAGCTAGAGCAGACTCTGTCGCCGTCGCCCTCTATCGACTTCATTTCACTTCATTCAGATGTTTGTTGGGTGGCGGAGGCCACGGTCGCATTCTCACCTCCAAAAATTTGCACTCCGAACCATCTACTAACATTTTTCACTGCAGGACCGTCGAAGCCCTCAAGAAGCAACTTGGCAACAAGAAGGATGCGAACGCTAGAGAACGCGCTCTCAATGCCATCCAGGCCATTGCTGAGCACTCCGAAACCTCTGCCGCCGTCGAGCCATACTTGGTTGTCCTCCTCTCTTCCACTCTCCCTGCCGTCGGTGACAAGATAGTCCCTGTTCAGACCGCCGCAAAGTCCGCTTCTATCGCCATCGTGAAGGCTGTCAACGCCAATGCCGTCAAGGCCGTCCTTCCCCCGATTATCAACTCGATCCTTACCGCACAAAAATGGCAAGAGAAGGCATGTGCTCTCGACTGCATCGAAGCCCTCGTCGAGTCTTCGCCCACACAACTCGCATACCGTGTGCCGGATCTCATCCCAGTCGTCTCCGAATCCATGTGGGATACGAAGCCAGAAGTCAAGAAGAAGGCTTACGGCACCATGGAGAAAGTTTGCGGTCTCATCGTGAACAAGGATATCGAGAAGTTCATTCCTGAGCTCATCAAGTGTATCGCCAAGCCAGAGAACGTCCCAGAGACCATTCATCTACTTGGTGCCACAACTTTCGTCACTGATGTTCACGAACCAACTCTCGCCATCATGGTCCCTCTTCTTGATCGTGGTCTCAGCAACCGTGAAACTCCTATCAAGCGAAAGTCTGCTGTTATCGTCGACAATATGTGCAAATTAGTCGAGGATCCAAACATCGTTGCCGCTTTCTTGCCCAAGCTCATGCCCGGTTTGACCGCGAACTACGAGAACTTGGCTGATCCCGAGGCTCGTGAGAAGACTAAGCAAGGTCTTGATACCCTTAAGCGTGTCGGTGCTGTTGGTGCGGATGGCAAGATTCCCGAGGTCTCCCACGCTGGTGACACCTCAACCGTTCTCGCTATCTTGAAGCAAGTCCTGGAATCTAAGCACAAGGATGCAATCGCCAAGTTTGAGCCCGTTCTCGAATACGCCTCTGCTATCTGCGGTCAACTTATCGACGAAAAGGATGCCGATGCCATGATCTGGTCCCAAAACCTCAAGCCATACTTCGCTGCAATCCTTGGCGAGTCAAATGCCCAACCCGTCATTGATGCTCTCCGAAAGCGCGCATCTCCAGGTGCTGTGGCCGAGGACGAGGCCGAAGCCGATGACGAAGAGGGAGAGGACTTGTGCAACTGCACATTCAACTTGGCCTACGGTGCTAAGATTCTTCTTAACCAGACCCATCTCCGTCTCAAGCGTGGTCAGCGTTACGGTCTTTGCGGTCCCAACGGTTCCGGAAAGTCAACTCTAATGCGCGCCATCAACAACGAGCAAGTCGAGGGTTTCCCGAAGAAGAGCGAAGTTAAGACCGTTTTCGTTGAGCACGACCTCGATTCCGCAGATACTGAGCAAACCACTATTGCCTGGACTATGAAGAAGCTTGCTGAAGTCGGTGTCAAGACTTCCCAAGCTGATGTCGAGAAGCAATTGTCCGAATTCGGTTTCACTGAGGCCATGACCAGCAACTTAATTACTGCTCTTTCCGGAGGATGGAAGATGAAGTTGGCTCTTGCCCGTGCTGTCTTCGAGGCACCGGATATCCTTCTTCTCGATGAGCCTACCAACCACTTGGATGTTAAGAATGTCAAGTGGCTTGAGGATTACCTCAAGGCCTCTCCTTGCACCTCCATCATCGTCTCCCACGACAGTGGATTCCTTGACAACGTTTGCCAGCACATCATCCACTACGAGCGATTCAAGCTCAAGAGATACCGTGGTAACTTGTCTGAATTCGTCAAGAAGAACCCACAGGCGAAGTCTTACTACGAGCTTGGTGCTTCTGAGATGGAGTTCAAGTTCCCTGAGCCCGGCTTCCTTGAGGGTGTCAAGACCAAGGCTAAGGCCATTGTTCGTGTCTCCAAGATGAGCTTCCAATATCCAGGAACTCCCAAGCCCCAAATCTCCGACATCTCTTTCCAATGCTCTCTCGGTTCCCGCATTGCCGTCATTGGTCCCAACGGTGCCGGAAAGTCCACTCTCATCAACGTTTTGACCGGTGAACTTATCCCAACCTCTGGTGACGTCTACACCCACGAGAACATCCGTATTGCATACATCAAGCAACACGCTTTCGCCCACATTGATCACCACTTGGAGAAGACTCCTTCCGAATACATTCAATGGCGTTTCCAGACTGGTGAGGATCGTGAGACCATGGACCGAGCCAACAAGATCGTCACCGACGAGGATGAAAAGGCCATGGACAAGATCTACAAGATCGAGGGTTCCCAACGTCGTGTCATTGGCATCCACTCCCGCCGTAAGTTCAAGAACTCTTACGAGTACGAGTGTTCGTTCGCTCTCGGAGAGAACGTTGGCCAGAAGAACGAGCGATGGACTCCCATGATGACTGCCGATAACGCCTGGATCCCCCGTACCGAAATCTTGGCTTCCCATCAAAAGATGGTTGCTGAAGTTGATCAGAAGGAGGCTCTTGCCAGTGGTCAATTCCGACCTTTGGTCCGAAAAGAGATTGAGGCTCACGGTGCCAACTTCGGTCTCGACGCTGAGTTGATCTCTCACTCCCGTATGCTTGGTCTCTCTGGTGGTCAACGTGTCAAGGTCGTCCTTGCTGCTTGCTCGTGGCAACGACCCCACTTGATCGTTCTTGACGAACCTACCAACTATCTCGACCGTGATTCCCTTGGTGCTTTGTCGAAGGCTCTTAAGTCTTTCGAGGGTGGTGTTATCATCATTACTCACTCTGCTGAGTTTACGAAGAATTTAACTGAGGAGGTTAGTAAAATATTTCTCACTTATTTTTGGTGTTATCAAATATTCCCCTCACCCCACCCAAACCCAACAAAATATTTAATACATGATGCTAACTTTTGAAATAGGTTTGGTCTGTTGTGTAAGCTTATTGCCCATTAATCCATTGACTTTTAACCTACTAACGAGTGAATTAGGGACGGAAAGATGACTCCGAGTGGCAAGTTCCCTGACCGCTTTTCCAGTTGACCTGACTACTAACACGACTCTAGGACACAACTGGGTTCAAGGACAAGGCTCTGGACCACGCCTGAAAGGTGATGATGATGACGAAGAAGAGGTAGGATTCGAAGCCCCATGTCCACGGTGCAACTCTAACAACCGCCAGAAATTCGATGCCATGGGCAACAAGATCGTTTCGACAAAAAAGGCTAAGAAATTGACCTCGGCTGAGTTAAGAAAGAAGAAAAAGGAGAGAATGGCCCGCCGCAAGCGTGGAGAGGAGGTACGTTTGCCATTTTTAGTTGCCGGTGATCGATTTGGTGATGGGCACCCACTCTGTCGAGGGGGCGGTCATCACCTATCACACAGCCAACGATTACTTGAACAAACCAGTATAACTAACTGCCATAACAGGTCTTTTCCGATGAGGATGATTAAATTGGAGAGGTGTGGTAAAAAAAGAAAATGCTGTGTTGTCATCGATGGGTTGGTCTGGAGTTAATTATGTGGTTCTTTTTGCCATTTGACGAATTAGAAGATAGATCGCAATAGAGATTCTTCGATTTCTGTATAATTCATTTGCTTGTGATGGCTGCGCAACCTTAGCTCAGTGGCCTTTAGATTCTACTGCTGGTGCGATGGAGACCCTGAAAATGCAGCAAAGTCGCCCGACGTTTCATGTGATATGGTCACGAATATGTCTTATTTTATACTTATTGGATCGCGCTGAGTCCCTCTTCGCTTTGAACTGCCATCATGCTCAGTAGTACCGTTTGAATACCTGCTGCTTTCAGGTTTTATTCTCGCTATTCCATTATACTATACAGACTACTCCTATTCCGAATGAGAAACTGATCACAGTCCTTCTATTGTCTATATGCTAATACCCAGGTTTTACTCGAAGTCCAGACATCATATGTATGCTGAATCAAGAAACGAACTTGAATTATCAAGCTCCTTCACTATATGAGTTGCTGCTTGCGTACACTATGAGTGGCCCCTTAAAAAAATCCAAATAATCTCAACCCAACAGGTCGCTGCCAAAAGAATTCGAAAATGTGAAGCGAAAGCAGGTTTTCACCTTTGATGAAGTTTACATCACTTTCAAGCCCCAAAACCAAACCCAAATCAGCCATCAAGACAACCTCAAAAACACATCAAACAGCCCACAAGCTCCCAACCCAACCAAAGCACTCAAACAAATCCACCATGGCCGAACTCAGCAACATCGCGTCCTTCTACTAGAACCGATACCAAGCCGCACAAGCTCATTTCGACAAAGACGAGTTCGACGAAATATATCATCTGCCCACGATCTCCTGCTCAACGCCGAACTCCCTCTCTTGATTCGTGCTGGATGTCACAACATCTTCGCGATCAATGCTGAAGGCAATGAGACGTGAATATTGTTCTCAAAAGCCTGCTGAATGAAATAATGCTGGTTGCTCTGTTGTGATAGGTATCATTCAAATGAGGCTATTAAACGGTATCAGAAGATGGCAGATGAGGAGTCTTAGAACGCTCAGTTGCAGCGATTTCTCCAGATAGCAAAGCAGGCGGGTGAGGAGCTTGAGAAGGACCTCGCGAGGGAGGCAGAGGAGGAAACGGAAGAGAAGGGACAGAAGACAAAGATGTCGTGAAAGCAGGTGATTTGAGAAGGATGGGAATGGGTATGACTCGGTGGCTCTCCCTTGATTTCAGTTCAATGCGAAAGGCAGCTCATCTTGACACAATCAGTAGGAAAGAGATCTTCTGGCGTAGCACAGGATGATCTGATGGTAAGTTTGGATCTATTGAATCTTAATAGAAAACAACTACAAATACAAGGTGTGCCACAATTGGGCAGTGTACGAATTTGCAAACGGGACCTACCACTTTCTATCAATGACGCAAGTCAATATTTTGATGCACTGCAGAAATCTCATGGGAGTACCGTCTTCGCTAGTGCGGATGGTCAGAAGGTTGGCGGGATAGATTGATAGTGCCATTCAACAAGCTATCAAGCAGTAACTCGTGCTGTGAAGGAGTTTGATGCTCCAACGTCGTTTCCTCTTTCAGCACGCAGATGATATATGGACGTTAAAACGAGGTGTAGACACATATACAGTAGAAGAACTGTGATCTGTTTCTCATTCCGAATTCTTGTTGCCTTCCCTAGCATGAGAAAATAGGGAAAAGAAAACCTGACTGCAGCAGGTATTCAAACCGTCCCATTGAGCATAGCCGAGTCATGGAAATTCCTGTGCAATATCCAATGAAAACAGACCCTCGAAAATTGTTCCACGATCCTATGACACCAAAATCCTTCACTCAAGTCAAAGTCTTCGTCGCAACTCCAATCCTAGAATTGGCGTAATCGAAAACAACAAACAAGCTCTCAAAGAACGAAGCTCCGAAGACCGCGTTGCCTGTAGTAGGCTGTATCATTCCATAGCAATATGACGATGACGGCACGTAGCTGGTAATACTCCCAGCATTGATATAAGCCCCATGAATCACAGCAATATATCCGCCTTGCAAGGTGATATGAAAGTCAGGAAGTGTACTTGTGCAAGGAAAGACATATTGGCCGTTGTAGAGTTCGGACCCAGTGACATGCGACCAATACGCTGAGGCGACTGATGTCGGGAGGATTGCTACGTAACTGCCCGTATCGAGGATGATGCTAAGGGCAAGGGTAGTTGTGGAACCGGTTCCCACTGCGTAGCCGGTTATGTTCATCCACCAAAGGTAATCGTAAGGTCCCGAGAAAGCGGGAGTGTAAGAAATGGTTCCGGTGTATTGGGTTGAATCGATAGTGGCGAAAGTCCAAGTCCCGCCTCCAGCATTCTGATGATTTACAGTAAACAGGGTTACTAGTAAGAGAAGTCAGTTTATCTGACGATACTTTTGAGAATAATTCTCGAGTGCGGATGATGATTCCGGTCTTTTCTAGATCGGAGGTATTGAATGTTGCTTTCGGAGCAGAGGAGACCGACGTTCAACTTAGCAAGGTGGATTAAACTTACTGTCGTAAAAAGAATTACCAAAATACATGAACGTAGGATAAAGATTATAAAAGGTTAACCACGGAGGCTCGGCTTGTGTTTGAGTGAGCTGAAAATTCCTGTCGAAGCCGAAAATCCCATCAATGCCAGAAGCGCCATAAAAATCTGCGGAAACGTATGTTGCAGCCTCCAATGGGTATCCGGGAATGGTAAAGGTACCCACGGTAAGCACATCCCAATAAACATTTCCAGATGCCGTGCCGGCACCGTAGGTAAGATCCCAAGTCTGGCCCGTAAACAGCCGCGAAGTTGAAGATGAGGACGGTGTATAGACAAAGTGATTGTATGTTTCGTCGGCTGGCAGGGCGCTCGAGAAGACCCATAAATCGGGAGATCCTGTATCGAACCATACGTATAATCTATATGCAGGAGTTCCTACATAAATGTGGTAGGCCCATCTAAAAAAATTAAAAAAAAATTAGGTCAATGGCTATGTGCTGAGAACAATGGCATAATACTTGCATTCCATCAACATCGGCCCCGGTGAGCTCATTCTCAGTCTGACGTTCCGCTAGATTTGAGTCTCTAGAATGTACACCGCCATAGACTGCTGCTGGAACTTGGGCCTTGTGTTTGCGAAGAGTGCTAACATAGTCGTTGGTATAATTGACAGTTCGTGTATATGGAAGTTTGACTTGGTCGATGCTGAAGCCACCTGCGGCCTTTGACGAGGGGGGACCGCTATTATATGTGAAGGGAATGGACGGTGGTGCTGGTGCCGCAGTCACAAAGTGGCAGAGTGCAGTAGCAACTCCGATGGCCTGAAGAAGGATGCGGTTCGGCATCATGAACATACTTGCGATCACGTATGATGACTTGCGGGGGACTACAAGGGCTTGTTCGAAGCTCTAATAGTTTAGAGCATGAATGTAACAGAGGCAGAGTAACAGCAGGCGCAAGGCTTTATAGTCCAACTTTGGACTCCAGAATGCCCCTCATCTGTATCGTCGAGATTGAGCATACCACCAACATTGCAAGAGAAAGAATAAACAGTCATCTCAACTTGTCAATTGGACAACAAAGCGGTGGACATGCATGAAGTATTGAAAGTTTCTCGCACTTGCAGGACCTCTACACACCTTCTACCAGCTTATGAGAAGGTTTCCGGATTAGAAGGGATATTCCACCAATGTCACTGGAACATTTCCACGAAGGTAATATACGCATTTCCAATTCAGCAGACTTCTCCCGTCTAGCTGCTCGCCTCGTGGCGAGCAACCGCTCAAACAGATCAAAAATCCACCATAACCAACAACTTGGTGCGTAACGGGATGTTGTCCCGGATGCTACACACCCTCTTTCTTCGGCTTAAATATAGGTCTCAGCTTACGGCTATTCTGAGCCCCTTCGCTTCTAAACGCGGGGCAGACCCCAGACCCCACCAGCCCCAGCGATTGGAACCCAACCACATTTGGGCGTTCGAAAGAGCCTTGCTCTTCCAATCCAACCACATCCGCATGTGCAAGAAAGCCTTGCTTCATTCAATAAATATTGACGCGCATAACGCCCAAGCGCCGCAAGGCTGCAGAATCTGTGGTCCTAATGGGGAAGGACCGGAGGGCCCACACTGGCGGCAGAAAGCCTCTAAGCGAGGCAGAATAAAAAGACGCAGTTGGAAGAGACTGCCCCCCAAATCTGCATTTGGAAGGGTGGCTTGTGGACCTGCGATCACGGAAGACTACTCTCACCGTACCGGATTCCAGGTATGGTGGTTATTTGGCCAATTTTCCCAAAATGTCGTGAGCAACTCGGCAAGATACCTCATCCGCGAACAACTGCAGATTCCCTTCGGAGTCACAGCGCAGAAGCGCTAGACACTGAACTAGATCTCTTCGAAATAGAGTTTTTCGCCAACGTGAGAAAGACTTATCAGCTGAAAACACGCCCGCCAGCTCGTAAGTGTTAGTTAGGTAGTATTACCTCCGCAGAGACCCACGAGTTGAAGTGAAGCTTCTGAGACACTGCGTCTACACCTGCCCAGATAACAACCCGTTTGGCTCGCGAGTAGAGGCTCGAATGCAACATCCGAATAAACTTTCGCTTCCACTCACATTGGGTGACGGATAAGTGGCGGCCCGTTTGATTTAAGGTCGTTCCTCAATCTTCAATTCAAACGGGCACTAAGCAAAATCCAAACGGCAGAAAAGCTCTATTTTGACCCTCCATTCTGCTCGCCCTTTCGCTCGCTTGCACGTACGACAAAGGAAGGTTCAGCTCACACCATTAACCAGTTCTTGACCTTCCTGGCCAATTCGGGAAGTGATCTTTTCATTGATCTATTGCAGCTTCCCCACCATCACCTAGCTTTCAGACCCAGGAATGGACCATGGGAAGAATCCGAGATATTGTCTTAGCAAAGTAGCTATAGGCTGGTAAGAATAAACCAATCAGGTAACTCGTACATGAACCAGGAGTACACCGTCTCCAATGCCGGGAGTCTATTTTCCCCAGAAAGTATACGCTTCCGACCCAAAGGCTTGCGCTGGCCATAGCTCATCAGTCAAAATGCCAGAATGTTGACCGCATACATCAGAGTTCCGAAAAAAGGGATGACAGCAAAAATGAGCACTGCTTGATGCTTCTACATGCAGCTAGGTTTCGTTCCCCACTGCATCAGAGGGGGGAATAGCATAGCTCAGCATCCCTTCGCTCTTCCTTTTTCATCCATCACCACTGATTTGGTCGATTCCCCGCCCGCTCATGCCTTTAGATAGAGCCCTTTAGATAGGAGCGCCGGGTACTCTCCCTCAGTCCCATCACACATAGTCCCACGATATTTGGCTGTATCGGACTTCATGCAGGCACGATTGGCCAGATCTAGCTGCGGATAGGCAATACAAGAAGTCTAAAGAGTCGAATCTCATAAATGGAGGATGTGAAGTAAAGCACTGAATTCTGTTCAGTCTCCCATTCGAAAGTGCACTATACAAAATCCAAATGGGAGAAAATGGTCTATTTGAATTCCTAACTCTACACGCTCTTCACTTAATCTTCCCATAGAAAATTCGTCCAAGGAAATCGACACCAAATTCTCTCACTTGAGCTTCAACGCATTTGCGAAGGCTTTCCATCCACTTCCTTTCAGCTCCGTTCATTGAACGCCCACTTACTCAAATAAAATAGACTGTAAATGTGTTTGCTAGCCGCGTAGCATACGCTGGCATAGCCCACAAGCCTTATCACGAAACTTTGCCAGCATTGACCAATCGCCTTGACTTCTTCCCCTTGACTTCTTCCCCTTGACTTCTTCCCCTTGACTTCTTCCCCTTGCTTCCCTTCCATCCCACCATCCACTACCCCTCCACTCCTTACAACCTACTCGGGGGTCGGGAGTCAGGACGCGCAAAATACAAGAAAGAAACAACCAAAACATGCAACGCCAAAAGCAGACTAATAATCACCCACACAGCTACTAATTTATCGATATAAGCTTGTGTATGGCGGGACGGACGGGATGCCCAGTTTTCCTTATTCAGTGGTCGAATGTGAAGGCTCAAGATCTTAAGGCTGACTAAGTATTGTACACTTGTAGGTTTTTGGGTCTGGAGGGACGGGTGGAGGGACGGGTGAGAGGGCAAGGATGACGGAGAGGGTAAGAATGTTGAGAGGAAGGTGTGGAGGATGCATGTCAGTACCGATGGCGGAGACTTTTTGTTGAGAGGAGATGGTGGAATAGAGATAGGAACATGAGATGCTAGGTTAGCGAGTCTTGCTCGAGGGACTTAACACATGATGGGCGTATGGTCGATCACATGATGACACCTTGTTGCAACCCAACCCCAGAGGTTGGGCCAACTCGGGCGTGACAACTCTCAGGGGGGACGGGGGGACCATACACCTGGGCGACAAGCTCACGTCAACAGGGCAACGGCTACTAGCCGTCAGGACCAGAATCAGTTGTTGATCATCGCAAGCTGAAATCAGAACACCGAGTGGTACATCATAGATTGTTCATGCATTAAAATTGTATGTGCAATGATATGTAAAGAACAGAGTAGAAAGTCATAACGCATGACCATCGTGAGATGTCGAGTATCATCCTGTCGTGAACATATCCATGGCTAGCCAAAGTACCCAACGCCCATAGATGCCATGCCATGCCATGTCCAGCCCAAATGGTGCCCAGTAGACATCCCGTCCACGTATGTGTATATATACTCCCTGCAACGCGCAGGTCCTGCTTGCTCCGTCCCAAATGCCCACCGACGACCACTGTGAGGTTCGTCGTGCTGTGATAATGTGTCTAATGAAATATACCTTGACTGGCGATAACAGAAACGAGCCCGGAGCTAATATGCTGCGACGGGTTGAGCAAATCTAAGTGGTGATCCACGCTGTTCCCTCTCCTTCGTTGATCCTCCTGAGTTGCGGCGCTTGAACATGTGCTCGACCATCGCCTTTGGTCCGACAAACTCCATGTCCATCTTCACTTGTGTGAGTGGGAGGCTGACTTGGTGGGTGTGCTTGTTCTTCGACTGGAACTGACGCTTGATGCAGTCGTCGATGAGAGCGATGAGGCCAGTGGCGACGATTACGCTGGATAGAATGTTAGAAGGTGTAGGGGAGGTATCGATATATATTTAACTTACTCGGCAACATCAGTGATTGCCTCCAACACGCTCTTATCGCTGATCCACATTGAGCACGGAGGCACCCATCCCCCGGCAGCCTTTTCAGCACGCATCTGAGATGGTGATTGCATCTCAGGGACGATGTGGGCAACAGCAGCGCCGCCATCGTTCCTGAAGAGATGATATGATACCGCCTTTCCTTCGCCATCCTTCTCAGTTACTCGCTTCCAAGTGTATGTGTGACCCCAGTATTCGAATTCATAACGCTTCGATGACTTGGCACCTCGACGTTTGATCTCGACCTGGGCGTAGTTCGAGAACTCAAGCTTGGTGATGTTGGTAGGTACTTGTGCCTCGGAGCTCTTCTCTGACATGAAGTACCCACCATCATTGTCCTCTTCGTTGGATGAACCATAGCCGCTATCTTGTCTCTTAATAGCCTTTGAACTCTTAGAACTCTTTGAGCTCTTCGAGCTATGGGTGGACAGCCCAGAGTTCGTCCTCTTGAACTCTGGCTTTCCTCCTCGCATATTGGACAAGGCGTTGCTCACGGATCGTGTCAGAGCAGGTCTTCGTTCGGCTGGTGCTTTGACGAGCTTTCGTTTCGAGTTGCAGACTTCCCGCCCAGATGATCGCTCGTAACGTCTGAGAGAGAACTCCATCTTCTTGAGATCGTGCATACGCATGTGGAACAACTGCACGATGGACTTCTTGCGGCTGAAAGGATCCTCAGTGTCGACCCTTAAGTTCATGTTTCCATCGTACGTCGTGTCGTCGTGGCGAATGTACATTCGTCTTGAAGAGGGGAAGAAGTCCGCGAAGTCCGAAGGTGTTGAGGGTCTCAGGTTCGACTCCACTTCCTCCCTGTATGTATATTCCGGCACCTCGTACTCAGGGTCATAACTTTCGGGTTCTTCGACCAAGTCATCCTGGGAAGCGGTTGTCGAAGCGTACGTCTCTGTTGATGATCGAGGGTAGTATGTCGTGGCTGGGGAGATGTCGTAGTTGGGTTTCGCCGAGTAGATGGGTCGGTCCGTTGCATATTGGTGGAGTGAGGGTCTCGGACTGTGAATGGATGTTGGGGCTGTACTCCTCGAGTCTTGAGTATCGTAACTGTAATGAGAGCCATCGCTACTCGTGCTGTGGTAGGTGTTGTGTCTTTCCATAGTTGAGTAGAATGTCGAGTTGGTATTATGGTGTATCGTGTTGTGAAGGGGTGAGTGATTCAAGGCGATCCAGTGTGAATGTCGGAGGGGGGTATATGAATGTTCAAAGATGAATGACAGATGACTTTTAAAACCTTTCGACAGAAAAATCACTCAACAATGGTCCACTCCGGTACTTGAACTTGACATGGCGATGATTTGGGTCCTTTGATATGAGTGGCGCATCAACGTGGAGGTTTGTGGTGTGGATTAGCATTAATATTCGCTGTAGGTGAGAGAATTAAAAGTGTACAATGAGAATGAAGATTGATAATGATTCGGTCCAACAAAGAGATGGCGAACAGCGAAGTGGGATGTTTGTCGGAGCGAGAGAGGATGTGAGGGAGTGATAGATACTTTCATATTTGCTTGGCGGAAAAGTGCGGAAGCCCAGGGAGGTGGCCCAGGAAAGCGCCGTACAGAATCTCAAAAACTGTTACAGGGGCTTGCTTACCATGACAGCGCGCCACCCAGAATTCCAGATCTTCTGGGCATGGGGGTCGCATGCTGTCTGCCACACCTCTGCCACCCCTTCCCAAATTCCCACTCTTCCTGTGGGAGCGGATTGTTACGCACAACTCTGTGTGCGGCCACTGATCTTCAGCGCCGTTGGTCCATCCCGCATCCGTTCAACCACTCGCAGGAGTTCGCAGCTCGTTCTCGCCTTTAATTTGGTGCGCCGGGCTGTGATTTCTCCCCGATAGGTGACGAAATCCAAGAAAAAGTTTTGTGATGCTGGCCGATGTTGCCGATCAAGGAAAACTATCTTCCAATCGCCGTAACTCAGCATCGAGCTACAGCATGAAGATAGCTCTGTGCTACGCGTTCGGCACGCGATATCCTCTCAGTTTTCGATGAGCGGTACGATTGTGTTACATAGCCCAAGAACAACTCCCACCAAAGGCAATTCGTTGACGACAAGCCTTCCTTTCTGGTATGCCTCGTTGCGGCCCAAGTCTCAGTCATTCAAGACAGTCATCTGAAAAGGTATCTTCCTTCGCGCCCACAGCCAGCCTCAATTACGACTCACGAATAGCATTTTTCACTGTTAAAATGGGAGAGGCTTGACATTATTCTGCTTACAGCTCTTCAGGTGATGGTGGCCAAATATAGACCCCAATTGGCGGCGCATGGTGCCCGCGCGCCTGCATGCGAGGTCCGTCACTCCTCGAGTCAAGTACTCAGATCTATCCAGATCCCATCATAGGTGGGCAGCCCTTACCCCTCCACAAAAAGTTTTGGGAGGGTGACATCTCAAGAATCTTGAGATGTTCCAGCGCTTCTTCACGTGGTATGTATCTTTTGACTTTGTTCCCCTGGAAATATCGAATTTTGCACCTTTGGTTTCACAGCCCATCATCGTGGCAAGTGTTTCATACTCCTGGCTGCCTCGGCTCTTTATTGGATGACCCGTCCGCAGCACATGACAAGCCTGGAGAAGTCAAATAATTGCTTCCCACAAGGTTGATACTTCCAGCACCGCCCTGCAATAACAGTCAAGACCAAAATCCTTCTCAAAAAAGCCTCGACCCCGATACTTGTGGCAGTTGGGGCGATGGCGACGAATTGAAGACATCACCATCTCCGTATGGTCGACGAGGCTGCAGGTTAATGCTGCCCATTCTTGTGGCATCATCTTACTCGTCCCTCGGCACTGGGGTCAATATACCGCGGACGTATCGCAGCACGTGTTTTGCCGTTCCATTGCCCGGCTGGGCAAGGCATTTTCAGATACTTTCACGAGGCTCGCCCGATGCATACAGTTATCGCATTGTGACCGGGCATTCAGATCATCAATATCGAGACCATTGAAGCCAATTCAAGGAATCGTTAGAAACATTAAACTGTTCACACGATACTCGATGACCCTAGTCAAGATGTCTCACCGCCAGAAGGCGATTAGATCTCACCCATCCAAAGCTGGGACCCAAGATTTGCCTTATTATGTTGTGTGATCCTCCTTCGGAACGCTGGTGACCCATTGGAAGGCCACCCAGCCATCTCAGTGGCCGCGGACCTTCTTCTGCAGCGCCTGTCGTGGTTCGCCAAATATCCCAGCTGATGTGGGAGGACTAATCATGCAAGTCAAAACAGATCCGCTGCCATTCGCGGGGTACATGGCAATCCACGGTTTATTATTTTACTTTAATCGCAAGTTTTTTTCTCCACGAAAAATTCTCATTCGCAGCACTAATCTCCTCATCCCGCACCTGTTTCATGGAGAAAAGAGTTTCAAGTCACCTGTTTCCGGTGGAGCTCGTCCTTGAAGGAAGTCTTCGTAGCTCGGCTCAAGGCTGCATCCTAATCTTCCCGATGGGTAAGAATCCTTATTCACCCGCACGGCTGCGGCCTCAACGTGAGAATGCCTTGTGAAGCCTCGTTGCTGCCCAACGTCTTCTCTCTAGAGCCCCCATTCAACTGGCAAGCCTTCTCACAAATTTAAACCGGATTCATCATTTCTCACATATTTGCTGAAAATGCACCCCGCACGCAGAGAACCGACACCGGATGGTTGCGTTTTCTCTTCATTCGTCACTTTGTTTAAAAGATTTTCATTCGCGTGTTTATCCGGCCAGTTATTCTAATGATGCAAGGCGACCTTTCAGCTCTCAGGCAGCACAAGAAATCTACTGGTCCCAGGAAAGCATCCCGCGCTGTGTATCGTTACTTCAAGTGTTCATACGGTCGTACTGAAACTCTGGTGACGTGGAAGTACCGATACTCGTGGATACCACATCGTATCGAGGGAGATGTGTACAAATCTCGTGAAAAGTGGTCATAAGATAGTTGATCTTACGTTTTCGCAACACAACTAAAGACGTATCCTGATCAATTTTTTTTTCATTGCTTTCACCTCATGCACACTTACCCCTACTGTTGATGTTGTTCTTCTCGGTCGATGATGCCGGAGAAGTCTCCATCTCGTCGCGGTACGGTCCGCTCTCTAGCAGAACGAAACAATTGATCAGCTCACAAATTTCTCGTGCCATTCATCATCATGCCTCTTGGCATTAGCTTTAAGCTTATCATCTCGTAAGCCAAAGATTCTAGAAAAGTTCAGTGATGATGTGTATCTCGGTCCTCGGCGTATCTCAACGGACATCACCGAAGCTGACTGCGTTGAGTCTTCGAGAAGCGCAAAACGGCTGTAAGTAGGCTGGCTCAGCTTGTAAGCTGCTTGGTATGACGACTGTCAGCTGTCGGACTAGATGATGACGAGCTGTTACTTTTTGACATAGATATCCGATGTTTGAAGGAAACGCAA
The DNA here is from genome assembly GCA_002803225.1 of Gamarada debralockiae. Taxonomy (NCBI): domain Eukaryota; kingdom Fungi; phylum Ascomycota; class Leotiomycetes; order Helotiales; family Hyphodiscaceae; genus Gamarada; species Gamarada debralockiae. The sequence goes on along the minus strand of NXFV01001381.1, from coordinate 12,963 downwards.
ATCTATCACGTGGTCAGTCTCACGTGAAAAGTGTCCTTGGTTATGATCATGTGACACTGAGCTCTTGAAATACCACTTTTAAATTTGTTTTGGTTGCTCCCCCAGCTCGGATCGATAGGTCCGGCCTACCTAGCATACAGCGGTATCTCAACTCAACTCCCGGCCACGCCCCATGCAAACAACATATCACGCATCGGAATCGGTTTCTGGGAAGAAACAAGCAATGCCAAGTGGAAGAGATGTAGCCAAGTATGAGTAAGCATGCAAAGTGGAAATGAACATCACTGTGACCCCTACTCGAAGGTTGGCTTAGGGCTCGAAAGTTCTGTGAGAGAGACGAGAGCTATGAGAGAGGGGCCAACAGCAGAGTTCTAGATTGACTAAGACGAGTGCAGCGGACTCGAGCCCAGGATAGTTCTTGGACAGATAAATTAGCCATGTTGGACCCACACGGAAAAAGATGAAATATTGTATGCACATGTGGCTACTGTTGCAAGTTTTAAATGTGGTAAAGTGGCAACGAGGGTGTCGACGTTACCATTGCAGGAAATGTTTGGGGAGGTGGTTGGGAGGTAGGTTGTTTTGTTGTGTTAAATCATTCTTGCTTCATTATGTTTCGAATACACAGCAGTTCTGAATTCTCGCCTAGATATCACATAATTATCCTTATCCGAGATGCTTTGTATCCTAAAATGGAGAAATACAGGTAGAAAGTTTGTCACACTTCGGGCATTTTCCTTCTTTGTAAAAAGTTGTCTCTTTTGCTACAGAAAGTTGCAGTTTTCCTTGTGGCATACAAAGCTACATTCTCCTTTTTTGTAGAGAATTGCATTCTCTGGTATTGGGAACAAATTGGTTTCACCTTGCTAACAATGTCATTCCCGAGCGAAGAGTCCTTCGATATTGCAAACCTCGAGCCTTGTGACGACATTGATATCACGAGTCTCTCGATCTTTACAAATGAATGTTGGTCAATGTACTGCAACTGCATGTACGAGGACAATGACGATGGAATTATCCAAGGTGTCGATCCTACCATGGCCAGTATGTACATTCATTCCGACGGTGGGATTCAGTGCGCTCTACTCCCGACATCAGCTCCGGAAGAGACCATTTTCGAATAGAAGGTGATGTCGGAACTGGGCAACCCTGCTCCCTTCTTTTCTCTTCGGATCCTTCCATTACTGAGTAAATGCTGACTCCAAGATTTGTACAGTGCTATTGATGGCAGCTGGGATTTCACCGCCATATGAGTCGACACTATGCACCTGAGGAGACCTACCATTCGTGGCTGAGTACAGACACTGATCTAGCAACCTGAAGGATGAGGCGAGGGAGGAGAATATGAGGATAGCGAAGGAGTTTTTGATAGTAGCAGAGGAAGGTTGATTTAACGGAAGACTACATTTTTTCTTTGTTCCTTTCCCGCTCAGTCTCAATTGACCATCTTATCATTCGCTGCCCACGTGTCTAAGACTTCATCAAGGGCCCATGCGGCCCGGAGACTACCATCTCCGAGAAAACTTGGCTGTGCGAGGCTTTAGACCTCATCTCGTTCGGTACCATGTTGACTACAGGCCCAATAGGCCCTTTTCAACGGCTAACTTTTATCGTTTTTCTCGGTCAGATGACGTGTTCTTTTCCTCCTGCGTGAGACCATGAACTAGCAATTTAAGATTCCTCCTGTCCGACCATTGCCCGTCCGTCACTGCATCTACAGTAGATTCCCAATATCCAGTCTTCTTCTCATAGATACTATCGGGTTTAGTCCACTTTCAGACGTTCACGGGGCCTTCAAAAAGGCCATTCCGAGCACTCCCAAACACTGACATGCGATAGAGTTTGACTAAGAGGCTCGACGAAGGGTTGGCCGTATGTTGGGTCAAATGAGTAACTATGCCGTTTACTATCGCATCTTAGCTTGAGAACCGGATTCTATGACAGCTCTGACTACAGAGGAGAGAGCCTGGTGTAGATCAGGATCTGATGAGTCGGTTGGACGATGTTGGAACGTTGAATTCCCCAAGATCACGAAAGCTAGCAACAAAACTCAAGGTGGCAGGAATTAGCTTTGTCAGGATAGCGACAAAATTTTTTGGATCAGCTTGATCCCAATGGCGAAGAATACATTGAACTCTTGGAATGGATTTGTTGGGGTGATTGAGGGCATCTGAGAGTTGATCTGACTGGGATTGTCGAGAAGGCCTTGGTCATCACTCAACTCTGTACTTGTGACAAGTACGGTATGAATGTAGGTGAACGGCTCCCGCAATCCATCCTCTCTCGTTTCTACCTGCGGCTTCGTAGTTACTCAAAGAAGTTCATCGAAAGGGGTTGTGAAAGGACCGCCGAGTCAGAAATGATACATCGGCTTGTAGATCCAGAATGTCTTCTTCTGTGCGTGTCCCCTTCAATGCTTCCGCGCTCGAAGTTTCTAGCTCAACGTAGGGCGGCGGAGGCGATACTAACTGGCTTGTTTTTAGCAGCAAAAGATCAGTGAGTGAAGTGATGCTGAACACGAATGCTGAGAATAAGAAACGTCGAAACGCCACGCTTACTTACAGCTTGGATCTTTCGGGGCTTTTCCTCCATGAAATTCATCGTCACTTACTCTATTGTTAAAGCTGTTGACGAAAGAAAGGCGAAGGCGCTGTTGTTTGTGAGATAGAGAACCATACATAGGCTAAATATACTACATAACCGAATTAAAGAGACATTATCTTGCAATGGACTCCAGAATTCGAGATATAAATGAGAAAGAGCCAAAACTTTTAGGAAACTGCCAAAATTGTTATATTTTTATTATTATTATTTATATAATTCGCTCGAGGTCGTGATCTTTACCCATAGCGGAACAACCTTAATCCGCTAGCGTGAAATCCGCAGTTCAATTTCATTGCGAAAGCTCAACGTACCATCTCGAAATATACCAATCGCATCGCAACCCCCCAGGGTACTTTCGAGCGGAGCCCGTACCGAACTTAGGGACTGGTGTAGGATATCTGGATTCTGCATTGGTATTGCACTCGACCGGCTAGTGCAATTGGCGGAGATTGTGGTCCCGCAAGAAGAAATCGACTATCTCGACGCCCAAACCTTTCCGAAGTTACAATGGCATCGCGGAGTGTCTCTCCAGGAGGCGCACTCCTGCGAGCGTCGAGAGTCTTCTCGATACCGCCTTCTCTCCCCCAACCACAAGGCGATCTCTCCTCAACCGCAATCTTCAACTCGGACTCAGCTACCCTCCCTCATCCGATCCACCTTACTGTTACAACCCCTCAGTCATCACTGAGCAGAGGCGATTGGGGCTTCAAAAGACCTTTACCTCTTCGATCAACAACGAGAACTTCGACCCCGTTAATAAGAGTTAAAGCTATAGATACATTCGAACACATCACTGAGTTTGGCTCCTCTGCGGATCACACTTTGACGCTTCAAAAATGGCACGAAATGGGCGTGCCCCTCTCTACACCTGCCAAGCAAACCTCCCCTTCCAACTTCGCAGTTGAACCACCAGCTTCAGGGAGGAGTGTTTTCGAGGACTCCATAGACACGATAGCCACCGCCGACGGGAAGGCTCCAGGGAAAGAGGATGTACGATGGAAGTTCAGCGGCCCGTGGCTTGCTGGGTTGAATGAAGGAGAGTTCAATACATACGTCTTGAAGGAGGTTCGAAGACGAAAAGACGACTTCCGCAAATTCCTACGAACAGCATGCGCGACCGAGACAACTCAAACCCAACACCACCGCGCCACAGATCAAGGCGAGGACATCCCACCCGCTGTGCAAGCCAGCGACATCACAAATGAGCAGCTCACAGAATACATCAAGGGTCTACGAAAAGATCGAACCAAGCTCAACAAACATATCCGGTCATTCCTCGACCTCCCACCATCCCCCAGCATCAAAGTCTCCGATGACTTCATTTCAACCAGCATCTTCAGCGACATGGCGAGAGAAGTCCAATCCACATCCGACTCCCCCTACGCAGATTCCGGGCCGCCCAAAACACACCCCTCAGCTGGTTTGGCGTACAGCCGTACGAATTCCTATATGTTCAACCACCCGCTCTACGGCCCCCAAAAGAACAAACCCCCGGTCCAAGCACGCGTCATCATGCCCAAAGGCGCCGCTACAGGCAACTTTGCGCCCATTCTCGGAGTTGGTGGAATTGCCGTCAATGTCCCTGCGGGCGAAGCATCGTTCGACGTGCGCCAAGGCGCGAAAGGAGCACAGAACCGCGCACCTCCAATGTCTGGCCTGTTTAATGTGGATCCTGATGCTGTGGGCGGTTCGAAAGCTTGGGTGCATCCTAAACACGCCAGGATTGATCCGAAGGGCAGAATTGTTTTGAATGTCGTTACGGCGGATCCGGAGGCGGTTGCGGTCAAGGAGGGCAAGGTGGGAGATATTCCGAGTAAGTATGATAAGCCGGCGCCGATGAAGATTTATGGTATGAGCAGTGCGGGTGCGGGGCAATATGGTGGTGGGTATGGGGTGAGTCGGAAGGGTTTCTCGGGGAAGGCTGAGGATAGGAGGATAGTGCAGGCCGACAATGATGCGTTGAAGGAGTTGGCTAGTTTTGTGGATAAGCAAGAGGGGAAGAGGAAAGTTGAGTAGTGGGTGTATATTATGCATGATTTGGACAGATGGATGTGTAGAATAGAATCAAATGTACATCACTCGATACGATTTCACTCAAGCGGTTCAGAGTGGAAGTCCTCTTGAGCTTGCATGTGTGTCAGAGTAAGCCTTCAGCTTTGTGATAATGCAAAACGTTCCTATTTCATGAGAAAGATGCATATAGCGCTTCGCGCCAGACGAAGTTACCAACCCTCGCGAAGACTTCTGCTCATGGACTCATAGTATAGGTCCCTGGTGTATCTTTCCTCCGCAAAACCGACAGCGATAATGGCAACGACGATGGCATTGCTCTCGACAGTACTGAAAATATCGAACGTCCTGTGTGCCACTGACATGGGTTATGAGCCATCGCTAGTCTATCTTTCTGGCAGCATGATTACCAATCGTACCTTCAACCGAATATCCAATCCAAGCTCAACCACATTCCAGGACCTTCGATGCCCCTGGAACTGTATGAGAGTGTAGCAGTGAGTGCTTCATGTAGATATACCGATAGCGCACTCGGATTCGTATCCTCTTTAATTCCACAGCGGCGTCGGCGTCGACACTTTCAGCTCTTCATATATAAACCATTCCCCTCCAACCTTGCTGCCAAATCCATCCAGAGAACCCTATCGGTGAAAAGCCTTTTGACGTCGTTGCAATCCGGCTCCAACCAAAAGAAATGCAGCCTCCAATACCAAGGAATGGAGCTTCTTCAGAGAAGTGAAGACTTAACGGGGGGCTGTCAGGGATAGCCGATTCCCCAAATCGATAGAAATGACAACGACAAAGCAATCGAAGACAACATACATTTTAACCACAATAGGCAGAGCTCATGAAGGCCCAGCAAGTTCATTCGAAGCCTGGACGACCTCTGTAGATTGACGTTCTCTTGGCAGATAATGTTCCAAACTCTGGCTAGCGAATACCAGGCGGCGGGAGAATGGTGTGAAAGGTCTTGTCGTCGATCGTAGTGTGTTGAACTTCTTCCATGACAGGAGGCGAAGACTAACGTAGTACTTTCTTAACCCAAACCCTCCAGGAGTAGGATACCGACAAGGGGTGCAATACTGGCGACGGACCTGGTGAAAGAGATGGTTAGAACTGTGCAGTGGCACAAAGGTGACATTCGAGTTTGAAATTACAGTCGTTCAGTAGAATTGTTTTGAGAACGGAAAATTTAGTCCTTTGAAACATCAAGTAGAGAAAGTCTGAATTCGTGATTCATCAAATATTGCCTTGTCAATTACTCAACGTTCTTGGTACCCCGGAAACGCATCCTCTGCGCAGGCAAAGATTGAGTCAGAAGTCTCTTATAATTCGATCTACTGTATCGAATCCAGAATCCCGTACCTGATTATATTCCTCGTCTTTCAGCACAACTACAAACAAGTCCTTCCTCTATGCTTTCAGAAAAGCTACCAAAAGAATCCTTCTCTGCCAATTATTTATTTCCAGATTGCCGAGGAAATTTAGAAACCAATTCACTCCTGATACAGCTACAAAGACAGCCAGGAAGAAGATTGTTTGCCAGTTTGTGACAAGATCATGAATGGCACAGTTGCGAAGCAAGAAAAATAAATCGAGACGCAGACATGAGATAGGTCGTAGGCCCTCGGTCACTGAGTCTCTCAGACATTAAGTATAGCAAAATTGGGCTCGACGACGAAATATAGAGCCAACCTTCCAGAGCGGGCCAGAAGCTCTGCTGGAAAATTAGTCGCCACTCCCTCGATTCGTCGTTCATCGCTGCCTCTTTGAGTTTAGTGCACTCGCTTCAGGGATAGCGCCTGGCCGGGCCAAGCGCACCACATCAACTTCTCGACTTATTCCAAAACCTTCAATTTTACTCATGCGCTGTTCCTTCTCGAATTAGATACCCGATCTGCTATCTCGTCACGGTCTCTGTCTCAATCTTCGAGCTATGCTCCCACTTCGCCTTTCTCCACTCTAATTACTGACAATAACTCAGGGTTCTTCTCAATGGTTACTTACGGTGCTGGAATCCCGCTTAGGAGGTGTCTTCGAAGCATCTTCATATTTTTCGTGCTAGAGAGGCTGAGCACCATGTAAGAACTCTCGTAAATGACCGTTAGTTCGATGGTTCGACAAGAACACGTTCTCCGTGTCTCCCGTCTTGAAGCTCCAGCTTACTCTTTGACCTCCTTGGGCGTCTGTTTTGTTTTACAGCCTCCGGTACGATGTCGTGTACGAATGCTTCTCCTTCGATGGTGAGATGGAGGGTCTCTGAGTACAAATAGCTTTGTCTTCTGGTCTGGTGCTGCACTTTGGTAGCATGGCATAGTTGCTCCCATGAATGATTTGGTCCTGGTCCTCATGGTTCACCTGTGATGAGCAGTTTGAAAGTGGCGGACTCTCTTTACAGTTTCACATGACGCTTACTGATTTTATACTTTGGCTGCAGTTGTATTGAGTTGATTTCCTCTTTGATTAGACCGAGCAAGTGTTGATTTGGTGTTTCGAAAGGAATAGAATTGAAGCGAATGAACTAACAATTTAAGTTGATCAATTTTCGACCTGATTAGAAACCCCGAAGCATATAATCCTGAAGACAGTGTCTATGATTGGAAATTAGCCGCTCGGTGGCTTAACAATTTATCAAACACATCTAACGACATCCCATGATTTGCTTGTATTGCCGTTCCTTTGGCCGTATTGTTTCTAATCACAAGGTTACGGGCCTCCCGAAACCCCTTTTCTCCAATGGGCGCATTGATTTGTAGAGCATGATCTTCTGCCAGATTATCGTGAATGATCCGCGAGGTGAAAGGCTCTGCGTTCCCATGCTTGTGTGCAGCAGCATCTGGTTCACCAGGAGAGAAAGCCTCTTTGCAGTGCAGGTATGCAATGTCATCATTGCTCAGAGGAATTGTGCCATCATCTATTCACTATTAGTGACGAAGTCTATTACGTTGCCTGATATACCTTGTGGAGATCGATTCTTAAGTAGTTCGGCGATCTTGAGTCCTTGTCCTTCACTGAGCACTGGCTTGAGGAGTCTATTGATCCGTTCAACGACTGCGACGTTGGCAACAATAGTATCGCCAACAGTCCGTGTTAGTCCGACGTTAGCGACTTGGATGAGGAGACTGAGATTGGACTTTGCGCGCGAGAGGTCATCCATTATGTCGGCCAGTGCCTTTTCATCTTTCGACCCATGCGCTAATTGGTGGGCGAGTTGACGCATTGGGCTCCTGTCTCTTGGTCCTAGCTTCTGCAGCAGAATTACGAGCTTTTCCAAGATAGTCTTGATCTCAGCCAACCCTAAAGCAACATCCGGTGTTTGCAAAGCTTTCTCATATCCAACAATCTGGATGATCGCATCTGTGTGCCTGAGTTCAAGAGCATGACTTTCAAGGACCCTTACAAGGTCTCTTTGGCGCTCGTGGGCCGCGCGAATACGCCCGACAACTGTGATTGCTATTTCTAATAGTGTCGACGCACTGGAAATGGCTCCAAGCGCTTCGAGCCCCGACTATTACAAGCAGTTAGCACTCTCGTCACTCAATAAACCTCACCTAAGGCTCCGACGAGCTCACCATGGTTTTGGTATGAACTGGTCAATATGGAGCATTCGCCAGAGCGCGGCCTCGAAGGGCTTTTCTTCTTTTTGTCAGTACTCGGTGTATCTATGTGGCTTGCGGGCTGTGCATGCCGTACTGGAGGGTGCGTTGTCTCCGGGAAGCAGCAGCACCACCTTGTGCAACTTTCAAGGGCCAACAACCCGCAGTCCATCTCAGGTCCTTTTGTTACATGCATATCACCTGGGCGAGCTCATCCTATGGCCGCTCTGCAACTACAGATAGCGTCAAACCCGGGAAAGGGCGAGGGATTGTTGGGCTGTCCGTATTCAGACGCATTGTTGAGTCTCTACGGATCACCATGGTGCTGGTGATTGAGTCGAGTATTAAATCCAGTTGGATGAACCATATGACTTGGTTCACAGAAGATGGCAAGGCTGGAGCCATTGACACAGACAGGAAGCAGAGATGGTTCGATTTGTCTTATAGGGAGCGAGGCTGGACATGACGAGTCAGATGAACGGATCAAGTCAGGCCGGGTAAAGATCTTGTGACGGGAATCTATATGCAGCAAATATAGGAATATAATGTCATAGCTGACCAAGTTTGGAGTATTCAGAAGCATCGAAGTGGAGATACCAAGAAAATTGCCAAATAATGTAGGTGCCCAACCCAGAAAGGGTGTGTTCCACAGCAGACGCCACTCGCAGCCTCTCTATAGTTTGTGTGGAAAGCCCCTAGGGCAGTTCTGTCTGTCCAAGTTTCATCCTTTGCATGTTAAGCTCTTGGTGACTTGCACATATGATACCCTCTTTCACATTGCGGCAGTGATGGTTAGGGCAGTTTTAACTTCCATGACTTCAATTCATGTCATGTATAAACCCTTGGCAAGAGATGTTCATCATAATTCGCTCGTCGTACTGATTTCTGAGTGACAGCTATGGCCCTTTCTCCAAATGAGGTAATGGATGCAGTCGGAGGAGAGTGTATCAACACGACAGTCGAGGACTGCTCTGCATCAGATAATGCCATTCAAGTAAATGGTTCCATAGCTAAGGGGAACGTGATCAATGGGAATGTCATCATTGGTGAGTCCTCGCCTAGAATTTGACTGCTGAAATGCGACGATATGTCCTCGAGGGACACATAGTCCTTGAAACTAACAATGCGCAACTGGTTAGTGAACGTCGAGAGCACAATCACCCCCAACGGAACGGTCGACAGGATGACAACCTTGATTCAAGATAGGTTGAAAGGAGTCATTTCTCGCCTCGATAGCGTTGTATTCGATTCCAGGCATCCGGAGCCTCGCGACGCTAGCAATAATGCTTCTGCTTCACGAAGAACTGAGCGTCCGAAGATTATACAGCCACCTAGTAATAGGCCAAATTCGTTTCTTGTAGCTCAAGATATGACACAAATTTCTCCTATCACAAATAGAGTGAGTCCTGGCCAAGTATGCTGTCCCGGCAATGGTCGATCATTTGCTAATGGTGCTGTAAAGGGCCAGCATTTGATTTCACAGCGATCAACTCCGTCTAAACAACATATGAGATTGAAATCCAATTCAAATGGCCAGTTCATGCCTGTCGTCGCCACACTTCACCTCGGCACAAAGGAAAATTGGATATCGCAAAGAATAGTCAGGCGGTTGAGGTTGCAACCTTGTCGTGATAGCTTCCTGAGAGGAGTAGAGTTTGACGGAAAGGAATTCATGTCCAATGGCAGATTCGTGGATGTTGACTGCCAGAAAGATAATAGTTATGATACCCGTTGCCATCGCTTCTATGTCGTCGAGCATGGTCCTTTTGATGTGCTATTCGGTTCGGACACACTGGCATTGTCCGCGACCGTCTCAGCCCCGGCAAAAAGAAGGGTAAGATAGGGTAGCCAACCCAAAAATCTTTCAAATGCTCAGCACCACTTTGGGGTGGACGGCAGAGCTCCGTCAAGAGTCATTAGGGTTCTGATAACACTGTATAATTTCGGCAAGGTGATCTGATGGGAGTTCTGGGGGTTCTCGTTCTTCAAACCGGACTTGATTGGTTTTGGCAATTCCACCAGGTGCTTAGCTCTCAGGGGAATCAGGCTAAGCGGATAACTGTGAGATTTATACTGGCGTCTCGTTACATAGCGAAGAAAACACACATTCTGCCTTTGAGCTAAAGAACTGTTACTCCCTCATAGCTGATTACCTCGTCCAGAAATGAAGGTAACGGGCCAAAGGCATTGTCACAGTACATTCTTTTGCGCGACATCCCTCAAGCCTTAGAGTAGAACCTGATTTATTGGTCCGAGTAACTAGTATTGAATACCGGTCCTGAGTAGTTAAAACTCCCCAAGTTCGCCGGTCGCGAAGGTTGGCCGAAACATAGGCGGCGGGGTCATGTTCCTCCACCGGCATAAGCGAGGCTGTCGATTAGGTACAGTTATCGCTAATCTCAGACCTTCCTTCCACCGATGGCACACTCAATCTTATTGAACCTCGACGTGTACGGAATGCGAGGAAACATTGCCGATCTTCTTCATCTCCATCAGGATACTTCTGGTCTTAGACACACCCAAGGTCGCTCTTGGTCATCTCTTTTCTCGGTCGATTCTGTTGCAACGATAGTCCTGCTGCAGACACTCGAGATACCAGCCTACCTTCGTTGACATGCTCAGAACCCGCCTACCATGCACCACCTATCGCAACCAATTTCACAACGTCTTTAGGCCGCCTTCGCCGACTGATAGTCTCGCATCATGACTTCAGATCATTACCATGCCAAAGCACTCGTGTCAAACTGGCAAGACGCTGCTGCCCGTCTAATTGCGAAAGCCTATAAGCCTGCGGTTATTGCGAAACAAGTACAAGTCCTTTGCGAACGTCATGGGAAAGACTACGAAGAAATCATGAATGATATCACAAACGACGACTGGCACACGTCATCTCTTGTGTCTCCCATTTCTGCAGGACTATCCAATAATGCATTGAATATGTCGCCTGCGCACAACCAGGGACTTGGTCTAGTCACTCAGCATGCAGACCTTCGATCACTCCCACCATCTCCAGCACCTACCTCTCCGGCAATAAACTCGATGAGCGCCCAGTATATCATTATACTAGTTGAAGGAGTCACACACACGGTGTCGTCAAAATTCAATTGCACGTACCTAAGTTTCATTAGAGAAGAGGTTGTGCGGCAACGTTGTCGCGCTGTCCCCACGAATCTTCTGCGACCTGTCGCTGTGTCGTACAGCGGTGCAAGGTTAACCGCCTATCAAGAAGTTTGGTTAACATGGCACCGTAACAACGAAAGTCCCAAAACACACTATACTGCTTTCAATGTCGTTCCTCATCTGAAAGACGCGGATGTCCTGATAGGCGACGACTTGAACAATGGTCGGACTACAGTCCCCTTTTGATAACCATTTCAGTCCGAAGACACTAACCTTTCTTGGATAGGTGGAGGCCAACCGCTAGAGCAAGATGGTCCACTATTCTCGCCACCGATGGAGACTGCTTCCCCAGTAGTCCAGAGGCCAAATACACGAGCAACGATGATTCAACATCCCTATGCAGAGTCTTACCATGCATCATCAGTAACATATGAAACTCCAAATCCCACGCAAGTGCATGCACGGCCGGATCACGCTGCAGTGGATGATCGGGTGAGAGATCTGCATAACCGGCATGCTTCTTCAAGTTCTTCTCACATTGCCGAACCATCAGGGCTACCCAGTGGGCGCAGTGGGCTTTCTGCGTCTCCTGTCGTCGATCGATCGCATTTGCGGGCACAACCTACAAATTCCTCCACTCACCAATCTCAGCTTGGTCATACTACTGAGCCTTCCGAAGTGCTGTCCGTGAAATATAAGTGGGACAGTACCACAACCCCTGGGAAGCTTAATCTTAACATATCTGGGAGAGACTTCCTGTTATCCCTTAAAAGCATTCGAGCTTTTCGTTTGAAAAACCTGGAGTTGGTCCCCGATAGCCATTTGATCCAATTTACCTCGACGACCGGGACTGAATACTACTGGGACCTAAAAGAAGATGCAGGTGACAGAGGCTGGAGATATGCAGTGGAATGGATACGATCAAATAGAGCAGACAAGGATCCCGAGTTTGATGTCATGGTCGTGCACGACGAAGGCCCATAGCCGACGGCTAGAGTGTAGCACATGCATAAAGCAGGACGAGAGCCAAGGCACTTGTTTCTACTCTAGACTTCATCAACTCTCGCGGCTAGCTGCCAGGAGGCATGTTCGTTGCGCAAAAACTGTGTCATGACATCGCGACAACAGAGCATCTGCAGTTCGAGCTACTCCATAGGTAGAGCACGACAGGCGCTTGGCATAGCGAGCAAGAAACAGCACGAATTACCGACGCCTGTGGAGACCGGCGCCCTACCCGAAATGGATTGCGACCGGCCTGCAAGAGACGTGAATGCTCAACGGAAAGAGCTTAGATGCATAGGCATCTTTACAGCCAGCCTCACAGCCTCGGAAGTATCTCTTTGCGCGATGTCTTAGTATTGAAAGGGGCCATAGATGCAGAGAACGGCTAGACTTTTCGTGATGTAAGCCGAGCGGCTCGAGGTTTTGATTGCCGCAGAAAGTGTAAGAGTTGGTTCCGAGTCACTACAGCCAAATCTAACCCTTCATCGCAGTGCATCGACAATCGGTTCGGTCTTAGCTTGACGAACAATGAAGCCAAATGCTCCTCGATGTTTTTCAATGTTTAAGTGAGGTTGCGAGGATAGGGGCTCGGTTACTGCATCGTTGTTGGTTGGAATTGCCTAATCTGGTG
>NXFV01001413.1:0-14985 GCA_002803225.1 Gamarada debralockiae | reverse complement strand
ATTCCTTCCCCCTGATTTTAACCCCCCCCCCCCCCCCCCCCTTCCCCCCTCCCTCTTTGAAGACCTCCAAGCTGAATTATGATTCAATTCGTATTATTGATAAAAAAAATATTATTGATAACGACCATAGAACATGTCACCATAATTGTAGTCATCAATCTATGGTACTGATAAATAATTGCGACTGACATATAGTTAATCGCAATTATTGACGAAAAAAATATTATCGATGACGACCATAGAACACATCCACCTTGGAGAGCGAGAAGCGATGTGGATTTGATATAAGTCCACCCGTCCCTTCGCAGTAAAGGCCTACATCGGCGGGATTAACACCATCAGCGGCGGGCCCATCATCGAGACCATCGCCACAGCTCTGCCGCAACAAGCTCGTCCACGAAGAGAAATGCATCCAAGACTACATCGTTGTTGTCCAGCACATAAAGGTCAACTTCGGTTCGACGGTATCGCTAAGCTCAATGGGAAGGTCATGCAGATTGTTGCTACCCCGGCTGGCGAGGTATACACTGTCGAGGTGGAGATCACGGACCAGGATGTTGTTGGGGCATCTAAATCATGATCATACCAGTCAAGGCAACTCCCGAAGTATTACCTTTTATCAAGTGTCTGGCTGGACCTTCTTTCAAAGTTTACATATCACCCAATGAGACGGTACTGGAGTTGTTGAAGAAGATGGAAGGGAAGACTTCCACTCCTGTTGAGCAACAGGCGATTATGTACTTGAGTCGTCGTCTTGAGCAGCGTAAGCCTCACCTTTCGCTCGCTCCTTTGAGCACTACTTTGTATCTAACGTCTATCCCTGCGTGCCGAACAACCCTGTGTGCCGAAAAAACTTCATGATTTGGGGGTCTCAAATCTCCACCACGTAAATATATAAAGTTATAATCAGTTTGCTATTATTCTTTAACTATTTCTTTATAAGTGCTCGACTTGTAGTAAGAAAAATATTATAGTTTGGCTGTACTGTCGATTGTCTTATTAAGAGCGTCAAAAGCTGCTGTAGCTATTACCCCCTGCTCTATCATGACTATCGACCTGTCCCCGGAATTCGGGGCCATGGCATAGAGGTTTCCATTGAGTCCAAATCTAGTTTCAAGATTTAAAGACACAGAGCATAAAAAACCTTTATGCCGAATTTATCCGGACAAAGTAGGAGGTACACAAAACGCCAAGCATCTCAACAAGCGAATAAGGGCGCTTATATAATATCATATTTACAGTCACGCTAGTCGTATCAAATTGGATATTACATTTATGCCATGTGCAGTGCAGCGTTCTTCTAGAAGGTTCCATGAGCAGCTACGTACGTGTCTGCTCCTGTACGGAGCTGCTTCTCAATCGTTCCAATCCTGCAAGGGCCACAATGGGGTTCTTATATACTAGTTAATACGGTACTTTCTTACGTCAAGGTGACTTGGCTCATGCCTCTATCAAAGGACGCTAACAGGTTGTCAGTCCATATCTCAATGTTCGAATGCGAGTGACATACAGTGCTCGCTCTGCCTTAGCAATATCCTCATCCATCCACCGATTATACCAAAAACCTCCTTGGTAGTTTTTTAGAGGTGGCTCTCTTTCCTTGCGAACAAGAAACTTTCGGTCTCCATGCCAAACAGAAGTTCCAATCTCAACCAACATTCTATCACCATTATTCAATGTAATTTCGACGTCAGCACTTGTCAATGCTTCTTCATCACTCTCCCAATCATGGAGAGCCTGCTGTTGCTGACTATTTAAACCTAAAACCATCATTCCATGCACTTCATCTAATGGATCTGTAGCGACTATTGTCTCACTGAGTTTCGAATCACCCTGAACTTTGTGCCGAGCGAATCCACGGAGTAGTGCGGGCGTCATCATCAGTGCCATATCTTTTAGAGTCAGATCTCCTGGAGATGGGATATTCCTCGTTGCCGGATATGATACGGTGTTGAGGATTATTCCATATGGTACGGCAGGAAACATCCCCTCCTGTTTCATAAAAAGAGGCAACTTTTTCAGATTTGATCTTGTCTGCGTTCTGAATTTTTGTGCAGGTGGTAACTGGGCCTTTGAAAATCGATTATTGATTGCCAAAACCATCGAATTAGGAACAGCCTCTCCAAGCATCCCAGCAAGAAAGTAGTTGAGAACCGGATTGGAGATTGTGGATATAGCTCCCAACTGTTCGGTCAAGTTGGTAGATGGTTGGCCTTTGTCGGGACTCATGTAGGGTACTTGTATAGGTGCCACTAGAGTTGAAGATAACTCGTTCCCTGAATCGTGGCCCACGACTGACTCATCATCTACAATACAACAGCTGCCGAGATATGAAACAGTATTCTCTGGACTTTCGTGGACACATCTTATATCATCAAGAAGCATTGTTGCTGTTGGTCGAACATTCGGCGCTTCCTGAAGTAGTTGCAAGATCCAGTTCAATGGGGTAGCCAAATTATCTCTTGAACGACGTGATGTTTCTTCCAGAAGAGAAGTTGTCCAAGATCTACACGAGTCTATATTGAGGTAATAGCAGGGTGATGAACCGTTGGCTCGAAAATAGTTATCAAGATTCTGAAGTGACTGGCCGGCCAATACGGTCCAAATCTCCAAGAAGACACACCCTAAGGACCACATATCGGAGCTCGAATTGCGGGGGCAGTAATTAGCAACCTCTGGTGCACAGTACTTAGGCGTCTTTAACGTGAATCCACTAGTGGTGCTATGCTGAGAATCCCTCCAGTCAAGAGACTGGCCGAAGTCGGCTAATAGAACGTGATTTGCTTTGACCAAGATATTCTGCGGTTTGACGTCCTTATGTCGAATTGACTGGTCATGAAGATAGCCGATTGCAGCGCTGAGACAGCCAAAATAAGTTCGAATTATTGAACGGCCCCCTTGCGTGAACGGCTCTACACTGAGAAATTCTCTCAGGTTGCAGTCAGCTACTGGCGAAATAATAAGACTAACGAATTTCGAATCCGTGTAGCTACCAATCAACGTGACAATATGCTGGTGTCTCAGCCGTTTGAGAATAGCCAGCTCGGATTCAAACTGCTTGAGCACCTCCTTGTCCTTGCCGAATGTGCGGGCTCTTGGAATCAGCTTCCTAGCATAGTCCTTGTGGCTTATGGTACTTCGAACATGCTCAACGAATCCATATGCGCCTTTCCCAAGTTCCCCGACCCTGATGAAGGGGATGTCCGTCTTTTCCAGAAAATGATGATGTGTGCCAGGGTCTTGCTCGATGCCCAAAGCTTTAGTGAGAACCAAATATTGTGCGCTTATGAATTGGCCTCTGGTGGAAGGTTCTTTTACTATATATGGCAAGGTTCTCAGAGTAAATGGAAACGACAAGTCGGTGATGCCTTCAGTGACAAACTCATCCATGAGGTGAAGACAGTCGATGATGCGAAGGACAGTGTAGAGTCTTGGAATTCGGCTCCAAGAGGATTTTCCGTCATACAAAAGGATATTCGATATAGATTTCAAGTTATCGTCAGAAAATGGTTGAATGAGGCTGTCACCTTGAAAGCCCAACGTGCGCGAGAAGAAAGCGGCTAAAGCATCTTCACCCTGGCTCTGGCCATCAGTTTCCATCCGAGTTCCACCAGCAGCTTGCATAGTTTACTTAGAGCAGCGTGTTCAAGAGCCAGAAGTGCCTATTTGGGGGTCTAAGATAAGTGCGAGGAAATTCTCGTTTCGGGAGCAAACGCCCAGCTAAGGTGTAAACTTGATAAGTGATTACATAAGTAAAAATTACCTCGTAATTTTTTTTTCACTGGGACATGGGGTTACTCTGCACTAACCAAAAATCGTTAGTGGCTTCAACTCGAGGTATTGATCCGTGTGGCGATCTTATATGAATTTGCACGCCACAGCAGCCACAAGGCTGAAGACGATTTCCTGTATAGTGATAAGGGCCTTAGAGCTTGGATAAGACCCCTTCAAAAGAATTAAGGATAGTATAAGCTCGGTGGTGGAGCTGTGGTGGAGGAACTCTGTTGCGCTATAAAAGGAGACTCGTTGCAAATCAGGAGTGAGGGCGACGATGCGAACGTGATTTTCTAGTAGGAGGGGTTGAGGATGTCTGGGGGGTGGCCACGGAATATAACTTATAAAAAATTATAATAGATATTAAGGTATGCACAGATTTTAAGATGCTTAAAGTCAAAGTACCTATCATATTTTTCGGCACGCAGGGTTTTTCGGCACACAGGGATGGACGTTAGTGACTGTGACAGATAATCTCGTTTCTCACTATGACATTTCATAAGGTAGGTCTTCAATTTTTGCATTCTGTGAAGTCCCTATACTAAGTACATTTCCAAGACGCAGTGATGAGCTCGGTCCTCAAGCTCCGAGGCGGCGGGGTAATCTACTCCGCCAACCCCGACAACGGCGAAATGGGTATCGCTGCCGGTGGTCTCATCAAGCAGGCCATCTTGAAGGATCCACATGTCTGGGATACAGACAGCACGGCATTCATCAGTACGTTGTATTTTTCATCTGTACCCATCTTTAACCCTTACTTTCCCGTCCCCGTTGCTTTTATGGAAGTCCAATCGTTTAATCAAAATGAGCAATTCAACCCCATCACAGCTCTCAGAAACCCTCGCTAACCCAACAACCCCAGACATCCTAGCCCTTAACGCCACTCTCTTTACTGGCGTGACTGGCAACCCTCCCCTGCCATCTTCGGTCACTACTGCTGATTATGCTACAGCCGATCTTCCTTTCTTTAGCATCAAAGCCAAGAAAAAAATCTGAAATTCAAGGCATGTTTGGAGCCGTATAGAGCATTGCTCAACTGGATCGTGAGAAGGGAAAGGTCAAGAAGGGCGAGGTTTGGAGAAGGAGTTGGAGTTCCCGATTGTTGAATTGGATGGTACGGGTCATCGTATTGGACTTCGTCCCGTAGAATTTGGTGGCGGAGGTGCAGAAGTTGGGTATTGTGCAGTTTTGAGTCAAAGTGGAAGGTCAGTCTAGTTGATGATGTAAGGATACAGGTGTGACCTTGGCCAAATATTTGGTGTATCTTGTGGAAGAATGAATCATTGCAGAGAAACGGCACAACATCACACGTTCTCCCAGTCCACAATATGCAAGGTGAGCTCAATGTAACGGCATGGGAACAATGTGACTGATCAAAATTCTCCGAGCCATTTAGTCGAGCCCTCGGATACCGCCTCCGACCTGCAGCAGCCCTTGGATGGTGGCAAAGCATCCGCTCCTCGTCGGCTACGTACCAATGTACCAAACCTTCGTTTAGACAAAGAAACGAATTTCAATTTCAACTTCACCCTCACATTTATCAAAAACTCCATGCGCAAGCTTTCGTAAGTACAGCTTCGGCTTCATTATCTCATTTCAAACTCCGCTTCCTCGATAAGCATTGAGGCAAACTCTCTAACCTATGCCCGTCCTCAGTCTCGAAAATCCAACTCCTCGCCAATAAACCTCAAAGCCCTAAGATCCTAACCTCTAGACTCTCGTTATTCCTACTGTTCTTGAGACACGGCCGATTCCAGAGTCATATATCAGCACCGATAGGAAGGGGTCTCGCTGTTACTTCCGCGACGTCTGGTTGACGAAAAACGATGCTAGGTATCTTGCAACCTGGAAACAGTCCTTGCATGGTTCGAAAGAAATTCGTCCAATCCGTCTTACATTGCTGCCTTCCCTGAGGCGAGTACAATTCATTTGGCCGTAATCCCTCAGTATCATCATCGCTAACGCAAAACACAATCTCCTTCAAGTTATGGAAGGCAAAGACATTCTTAGGAAGATCCTCCTTGTAGACGCCTGCATATTCCTCCTCCACAAAGACAGGCTTTTCCAGTTCTTGCGACGAGCTCCGCTGGAGTTCTTCACGGCGTTCTATGTTCTCCAACACCTTTTCTCGGAATTCCTCGAGAGATTGCTGGAATATCATGCAGATGGTGCCATCCCAAGAAGCTTTGGCGAAGGTAAGTGATTGGATTGCACTGGCGCCTTCTGGGTCTGAGAGTCTGACGATGCCGAAATTGATTGAACGAGTAAACAAGTTCGAGGCTGTTTTAGCATCCACCAGCAAGGAGTCGATTTCGAAACAAAAGTACAGCAGAGATTGGGAGATATTGGTGAACAAGAGCGAGTAGTGTTGCAAGGTTTCCGATCTGCTCTCTCTATTAACCCAAAGCGTCGTTGGATTTTCGGTATTGTTGATCAACGTCTCTTGTGAGTAAGAGTGGTAGGTAAGTTCGACCTTAACGGTGCGCGGGACGAATGTTGACCTCCAAATCTTCAGCCGTAGTTCTAAGGGGAGTTTCGGGAAGAGCTCGAAAGCGTCCAAGTCTGCGGCATCACTATCGGTCACTATGGAGATGCTGCTTCTGGCAGAGTTGAGAGAGTCACTCTCAATTGGGAGTGAGCGGGAAGACATTCTGGCAGATCTTCGTCCGGATCATGGCACTGCGAGAAAATATAGATCTTTGACGACGCTTTGGGGGGATTTGGAAAGCGTATAAGAAGAGTTTGGAACAAACCCGTACTAATAGGTCGGTTGGAGAGAAGTCTCCTTGGTATAATCGAGGGAAGTAGAAGAGGTGTAGAACTGAGTGGACCAGCATTTTGTGATTTGAGTTGAAAGATACCTTGTATATTCCCAGCAAAACCTTCATTCATAAGAAATAAGCTTTGAAAGAAGTAAATATCTCCAGAAAACGAACCTACTGCAATGAATCTGTGTTGTCTGGATTCTCGGAGGCGATACAAAAGTGGTGTAAGTCGAAAGAAGCTTTGTGGATGGTCAGTGCGAAGCTTTAACGGAGTGTCCGGATTTCTAGTAGTGGAAAACCGATGCGAGCAAGTTAAAGAAAAAGCAGAGCGAAATAAATATCCTAAAGAGATTTTAAAGTGAGGAAAGATAATAACAAGCATGCAGATTTGACACAAGGTGTTGCAAGAAATCATTCGCCCCTAAGGAGATTTCAGTTGAGGCCTTGACACAAAGCTAGGAGATAACGGCAAGATCTTTCTGAAAAGTGGCAAGTTTGATGTATATAATTTTAAGAGCTATCTGATAGGACAGAATCAATATGTTGAAATGTTATGCGCCCTGAATTGCAGCAGTATAGTAATTGGTTCCCGGGGATCAGGACGCGAAGCAAGTTTGCGGAAAGAGTCTCTCGGCGGAAATTCGGCTAATGATTCCCGGGCCCCCGTCCCCTGCGGACGGCCAGGCCCCCTGCATCCAAATTTTGACTTCATGCCTTAACATTGATTTTTCAGGCATCAACTTGCCACTTCTACTATGGAAAGACCGCCCTTAGGCCCGACGAAAGGGGGGTTAGGGGTTCCCCCGTTCCCCCCGTTCCCCCGACCGGAAAGGGCTCGTTGGGATCCCCCCTGAGGAGATAGGCATCGGGCACGACAATCTCGTAGCTTGGTTGAGATATAAGGTCATGAAGTTTGGTGGTTTGAACCTGGCCATCCGCCAAGGGGGTGGCGGGAATCATTAGCCGGACCCGCCAACCAAACCCAAATCCTCGCTTATTTTAGACTGGACAACTCGATGGAGCTGAAAGAAACTTTTGCTGAGAAATCATCATGCAATTGTTAAGAAAAACAAGCATCATCCTACACGTGCCTCGTCGGTCCGAACTTCGTTCCGAACGAGACTCCTACTGTCTTTCCCTTGACTACCCCATCCCGCATAACCTCGGGAATAGGTTTTCGGCTCAATCATTTACAATGTGGCCCTTTCGTTGGTTTGGGCCGTTGCATTTAATCATAAACTTGGCAATGTTACAACCCGGAGGTAGGCTTCCTGTTAATACGACAGGGACTCTTTAGTTTTTTTGTACGCTGTTGTCTATCTCCTTCATTCCTTTACTCATTCGACTGATGAGTTTAGACCCAATTGAGAGATTTTCTGTTTTCAAATCCCTGCTTTCAACGCCGCCTCTCTCGAATCATGCACTGGTCGACCACTGAACTCTCAGCTTCTTGTAATATTGTCACGTGACGGACGAGAAGGCAGGAATAAGGAGTGACCAAGTTGATTATTAAAGCTTTGCGACGATACTAACGAACAAACCAAGTACAGTAGTCTATACTTATATATAGCAATCTCCCTATTACTTATAGAACATATACCAATCGAGTGATCTCTAAGTCACGTGATACAATATATGTCGTATATTGCCTAAAACCAGAGTCACTGATTACTTATTCCAACACAACTCATAGATTTCCAGAGTGGCTTCACTTGAGGCCAGCTGCTGCAGACGAGGTAAAGGTAGAGAGGCTCGTCTTAGGAAATGCTAGTTACAGAGTGGTTGCGTTTCTGTATGTTGAGTATCCGACATTGTAAGTTGATGGAAACAGAGACTCATGGAAGCAGACACTTATACTCAAAATGGAGCACGCTGAGGTAGTCCAGTTTTGATAGAGGGATAATAGGGTCATTTAACCTCGAGTCGACTTGGAGAAATTCAATCTTGGCTTTTCTGAGTTTCCGGTTCAAATTACATGTATTAACTTGACTGACTTTCTACACTACAGGTTCCACGACCCCTATATATACCCCATTTGCCTCCCTATTTAGAAGCTTCTAGCTTATTCCTACAGGGTATGAGCCAGTGTATTTATAAGCTTCGCCACCCCTGATTGCCACTATTATTACCACTACTGTATTAGTCTTAGGTATTACCCAACAATGAGGCCTCGATGATCTCGAAATCTCGATTTCTGTCAAGTTTCCATTCTTTCATAGAAAGAGAGCGATTTAATACTCTGAATCATGTGTACAAGCTTGATGAGCCCTGAGATGTGGCAGAATTAAAAATGCGGACTTTCTCAGTTTGGCTGTTCGACTTTAACCTGAATGACACTTCGATTCGGACTTTAGAAGAGAAGCTTCCAGAGTCCAGACAAGTGAGTTGTACCTCGACCTGGTCTTGATTAAACCTGATCTGGGCTAATGCCTTGGTCGCTCTGTTTGTCAGAACTTGCCGTCTTTTATTTCTCAGGAATGCGCACTGGCACATTTTCTGTATCCGTCTTCTTCCGCTTTGCCTCCACAACCCTCTCACCCTCCTCGCTCAAACCCAGTCTCCCCCACGTCTACTCACGGATCTGATGACATTTCCACATCAGCAGCACAAACGAACAGAAAACTAAACAGCTCAATGAGGGCCATTATGCCGTACGCCCAACCAACCGAAACGGCAACAACCCACTGCTTTATATAAAGCGACATTCAAACCAAAGTCTACTCTAAACACATTTACAGCAATTCTGGCTTCAGCTGAATTGTGGGTAAAGCACTTACTGATGTAGTTCACCGTGATCAGTGCGATTGCCAGGTAGTTGAACGTCACGAAGACTTGACCGAGGGCGAGAATCCCCCAGGAAAGATGGTACTGAAGTCTAGCCCAAAAGAGACCTAGTCCGATGGGATTGAAAATTAGACTGGGAATCCAGGGGGCGTGAAGGCGGTATTCTGGCTTCTATATTCCGTTGCCAAAGCTGTTACAGAGGTGGAGGGGGAGGCGGTCAGAGAGGAATTGGCCGTATAGTAGGGCGATGACTATGCCGACTCAATGGCCGAAGGAAACTATGAACAGAGCCGGTGTTACTTGAGGTGGTAACTTGAGGTTGTGAAGGAATGAAATAATATGGACTCACATTCCGCATTTTGCTTTACTGTGAAACCATATCCTCCAGCTTTAACCAGCTTTTGCAGGAAGACAGGAGAGAGTGAATTCATAGCAACGTAGAAACCAAAGTGAAGTAGCATAAGACACTTAGCACCAAAGTGACCGGAGACACCACGACGAGAAAGGGAGTCTTGGTGATTTTCATCTAGTTCCATGTCAGCATCGAGAGACGTCAAGTCGCGAGTACACTCACTGTCTAGGCAAAAGATAATTTCAGAGTCACCTTACTGCCAGGGAGGAATGTAGCGACCCGATTTGCGATGGACAGTGTGGGCAGCGATACGTTCTCAGCTCCTGGTCCTCTGTTCCAAGAGGTCTCATGAAGAAAAAGGAAAACCATAATGAGAGCAAAGCCAACCAATCCAGTCGTCTATTTGTGTGCATTCGTCCATGAGGTTTTGGCATCAATAAACGCGCTTGCTGTGGGGCCAGCAACTGTGCCAAAATCAAAGCACCAGTGGAAGACAGTAAAGGCTCTTCCCCATTGAGGAAGGGAAAATAGATCAACAAGAATGCTAGGACCCAACACTCCTGTAGTTGAACCAAAGAAGCCGCAAAAGAATCTCAAAACTATAAAACCGTTAAATTCATTCGAATGAATCATAAGAGACGCCCAGATCTGACTGAAGAGAGTGCCGACGAGAGAACAGAAAATGGCCGAGCTGCGACCGATAACATGAGAGAGTGGGAAAAAGAAGAACCCTCCTGTAGTCATTCCTGCCGAGCTTGCAGAGTTCTACACCTTATCAGAAACGTACGTTGCTAACGACTCTAGAACAACCAGACATACCTGATATGCCATTTGGTTAGTCGTGACATTGTACAGTTTCAACTGCGGGACGACTTGTAGTTGGCCAGCAAGACATGTAGAAAAGCCCGCAAAAGTTGTAAGACTGATAACCGCTAGGATCTTCAGTTTCTTGCTCATAGGCCAGTTCTGCATTCAGTGTGAACGAGATCATTGTTTGAAGAACGAGTGATAGGGGAGGAAAACTTACGAGGGGGTCTAGAGGGTGCCTGCTCTGTTGAGGAATAAGGGCGATGAACTCCTTCGCCTCCCTTACTTATTATAGGGCTGAAGTTTCTATCACTGACGGGCTCGGGTTCTGAAGCTTTCCCGACATCGTTGCCTACGTGCTCAAGTTTGGTTTGAATAAGAAATTGACAATAGGATCGGGGAGCCTCAAGAGGTCAAATGGAGCTGATATGCCTTGGGCGAAGGCCATTTGATTTTTCTGCGCTTTCTTCGATATATATATTGACGGATGATCATCCCGACCTTGCAGGGAGTATTAGACTTGACGTTTAATAAATAGACACCCAGGCGCTGTAACTGTGCCCTGCTTTGCTTACCCATGGAGTGTCGAAGTCTGCCTAATGTAAATAACTTCACCGCGGAAGTCACCCATCAACCCAACACGGACGTTAGGACAGAAGATGGCATATCGGTACAGCGTACATTCTGCATGATTTGAACGCAGGGATTGGCTGGCTCGTAATACAGCGGTGGGGGTATAGCGGCGCTCCTCGAAACAGTTAGGCTTTTCGCAGTGTTGTACCATGGTACCCCCTCCGACTTTTCTGCAGACCTGACACAGGGAAGAATCCGGCCAATGCAATGCGTTCGTCGACTTGATACCGCGTCTGGCCTTGGGAGCTTTGTAGCAGTACTTGCGCAGTATCAGCGGCGGATGATACGAGAGAGAAATGCTTCATTTCATGAGCAAAGAAGTCCCATAATAATGAAAGGAAGAGAACGTTCGGGTCTAGTGGGGCGACATTAAAGTTTCAGGCGTGCGGGGTAATTTTTAGCAAGCGTTTAGCGTCCAAGCCCCAAAGATGCGCCCTAAAAAGGCTTATTCCAACTTCGCGGGACCCCCAAACTTCTCCCATCAACCATGACAGAGAATTTCCAGCTGCTCAAGAACTGGCACTCAGCTGACTTCACAACACAACTATAGCAGCGCTAGCGTTAACTTTCCACCTAACATCTAGAAGGCTTTTTTTTTTCTGTAAACAAGATTACTGCTAAAATTATTTCCTAACTTAAGGAGAAGAGTTATAGCAATAACGATATATTGAATTAACCCTCAATTAATCGCGGAGATCAGAATCGATATTGTCACATCATAGAAGTGATAGTTGTTATTGTCGCAGCGCGCTGTTTCAATGTAGCTGTCTCGCTTAGCTGGCCGCCGGATCATCACTTGACTAGTCAGTCGCCTCTGGGCCGGACCATGTTCAGTGGTGCGTACCTGCCGGGGAACGTGACAGAGATCCACTTCCAAGACTTGCCCTCCTTGCTTGTAAGCGCTACTCGTCTAAGTCTGAACATCGATTATGCTTGCTCGTGGGCGAACGTCTCTGCTCGTCCTCGATCGAACATCAGTTATCGCCGCTGGGCGGCTTACTCCCTTGCGATGCAAGAGCGTCGACATCTACGGCTTTACCATGTTGGGGTCGGATATGCATTTTCCCTTCGGTGGTGGACTTAAGAGTATCCGGCTTGGTTTGACTAGGAAAAGTGGCCAGAGGCCGGGTTTTGTTTTCTCATTGGATTACCTACATTTAGTAAGCTTGCATCAAGCACCAATCACAGCTCATGACCCGAACTTGCTTTTGTATTGATCAAAACTTCGGCCACTATGAAGATGCAACGTTTAGAGCAGATATTATCCCAAATTAAACCGGCAATGATTCCACTCTCGCAAGACGAGATCCGTCTTCTTGTATTGAACAGCTCTAGCGGCCCTGCGGAATATACTCTTGTCCACGTGTCTCTCGACAAGGCTCCCGTATTCTACGCACTCTCCTATGCTTGGAACGACCAAAGTCTTTTCTCCGAAATTGACGCTTCTCAAAACTATACCATCAGAGTTAATAACACCGAAGTAGCGATAGGCGCGAACCTGTCAGCGGCACTCGAAGCCTGGCGCGGCCATACATTCAGCCATATCCCACTTTGGGTGGATTCGTTGTGCATCGATCAGCACAATCTCTTCGAGCGCAGTGAGCAAGTACTGCGAATGTACTCCATTTACCAGAAGGCGACTCTAGTCACTGTCTGGCTTGGACCGGAGTCTCATGATAGCGGTCTGGCATGGGATTTCATGGGCATCTTCTTACGAGAATCGCAGGACCAGGATTGGGTGCGCCGCATTATTAGGGAGCATACATTCTCAAGGGAGTGGAGAGCTGTTGATCATCTCTTACGACGCAGCTGGTGGAAGCGAGTGTGGATAATTCAGGAGATGGTAGCTGCGAGGGAAGTCCTGTTCGTGTGTGGTCAGCATACTGTCAAGCATGATGTGGTGAAGCACTTCTTCGCATCACTAATATCTCTCCATGCCACGTATTGGACGCTTTTGATACGTGAAGAAGGAATTGAGCTTTATGGAGACCCAATCACTCTGGGTAACATCTATCTTCGTCCTCGTGCTTGGAAACGTCGCACACTTCTGCAGGAACTCTATATGACTGGGAAATCGTTGGCCTCAGATGGCCGGGATAAGATCTATGCGATACTGGGACTTTCTCAAGACTCTCATGCCTTAGTTGGATCTCCAGACTACTCCTTGACCGTGGATGAAGTGTATAAACGATTCGCTGTTCGTTTCGTCTTGGAATATAATTCATTGGAGCTCAGTGCGGTTTTTAATCGGCGATTATTAGTAAGCAATCGATTGCCGATAGTATTACATAAGGTATTCGATCATAATCGCAATCGATTGCCAATCGATTGCTTACTAATAACCGTCCCACGTCTTACCCCTCACCGCTACTTTTATCTATTTCTCTTATTTTTTAGTTCTCTTACAATGATTTTTGATAATTCATTGCTCAATATGGCTTCTGAAGCAGATTCAAGCGCTTTTTCGGATTCAATTACTCAAGAATCACTTCAATCAGCTGATACTGAGACCCGGGCGACTCAAAAAAGTAGGGGCAGAGGCCGTACTACTCTTGCAACATGGATTCCGCACTCTCGTGAGACACAAGGAGACAAAGATCAAAACAAACGATACTACCTTCACTATAAACCCCCTCAAGTCACTTATTCTACTTATGTGAGTACGAATTTTAGGAGACATTTATAGAGTAAGCATAGTATTACTATTGAAACTGGGCCTAGTAAGCTTCAAACTAAAGTACTAGCTTAGTTACAACAGTTATATCTTAAAGCAAAGTCGTCTAATCAAACAAATAAGATCGATCGTCTCGTTCTCCGGAAATACCTTAATCCGGATATGATTAACGAGGCTTTAGTATCCTTGATCGTCGTGTGGAACCTCGCTTTTCGAGCTGTTGAATGGCCTAAGCTTCACGTTCTCTGTCAAGCACTAAATCCAGAATCAAAGGACTTTGTTATTACAGCGTATTTTATAGTTAGAAAGAAGGTCTTAGACTCTTGGCTTTATTATTAGGATATCGTACGACGAAAGCTCCAATCAGCAATCTCGAGTATCCACCTTTTAGTTGATATTTGGACAGCGCCAGGGGGATAGCTTCTTCTTGGGATTGTTTTATAGTTTGTTAATAAGGAGGATAGTCTTATTAGGGCTCTTCTTGGTCTTCGTGAAGTCGTAGGCTACTCGGGGGAAGAGCAATTTAAGGTTCTACTTCCTGTTCTTAAGGATTATAGTATCATATAAAAGCTTGGGGCAGTTATTAGTGATAATTCAAGTACAAACGATACTCTTTGCCGGGAAATCGAAGACTTTTTGCTTAAAAAGGAGGAAATAGAGTGGGATGCTGAACACTAGCGGATCCGTTATACAGGGCATATTATTAACCTTGCTATACAAGCCTTTCTTTTTTACGACTCTCTTAAACCCGAAGAACTTAAGTCATACGACAAAGATGTACTTGTAGGAGGACTACAAGTACTTATAGTGGAAGATAAGAAGGCAAAATTCCGGCTTCTTGGCCCTCTTGGCCAGCTTTACAATATAATTGTCCATAGCGGCAGTTCCCCTTAACGAGAGGCTGAGTTTAAAGCATTTGCGGGCAGAGGTGTCCCTCTTGATAATCGTACGAGGTGGAATAGCTGGTTTTTAATGCTTCTCGTTGCTCTTGAGAAGTCTATGGAAGCTGCTATTAATACTTATACCAAAGCATATATTGATGACCTTGAGGAGGATTTCCTTACCCCAAAAGATTAAGAACAGCTTCGTATAATCTATAGATTCCTTTAACTATTCTACCGGGCGACACTTGAAACCCAAGGGCATAATGCAGCGATTGACCGGGTGCTTTTTACAATGGATGTCTTAGTTAAGTG
>NXFV01001411.1:0-55388 GCA_002803225.1 Gamarada debralockiae | reverse complement strand
GAGATCGAATCGATAGCGAAAGGAGGGAAAAAGGTATTATCGAAGGAATTATTATTAAAGTTGATTAAAAAGAGTTGTTAAGTTATTAAAGAGTTGAAAAAGAGGAGGGAAGGAAAGAGACTCTCTTATAGATATTAGGAGGCGATTGTGGGAAAACAAACAAGCCAAACATACTAAGCGAGCCAATTGCGACTCGCTAATATTGAAGCTTTGTTTAAAGGTGATAAAGTTGATGATATTGACGTTGTTGAGGGACGATCACGTGAATAGAAATAATTATTTTGATATACGCAAAGAGTTGGTCGCAAATCGCGATATTAGTAGGAAAATTCATTAAAAAGTATATATATTTAAATAAGAAGTATTTTAAAAACAAACTCCTAGCTAGTATAGCTAGTTAAAGTTTCCTTTGACTTGTCATGCGCATCGCACGTAAGTTAAATCTAACTATCCTTCGAACTTTGGGTTTGAGATAATGAACTATGTTACGAATTAAGGTCTATTGACCGCTGAGGAAAAATAAAGAGAAACTAATTATAAATACTCTCCCAAATTAATTTGATACTTGAATAAGGTACTTAGCTGACCTGAATTGAAATCTAGGAGATATTTTTTTGCCTCGGTTGATTTAGGGGTTCTGCCGCGTTTCACCGCCTGATAATCGATTACAATCGATTGTTAGTAATCAATCACAATACTTAGCCGATCGTAATCGATTACTGATTGGTTCGATTAAAAACCGCACTGTTGGAGCTTCTAAGTCTCGCAGGGCTTCCTGTGTTTCCTCGGCGGCTAGGTACTTCACTTTCTAGCTGGATTCCGGACTGGAGTCATCGAAAAGCTGCGACGCTCAATTCTACCATCAGATCTGCAGCTCATACAGATGCGGCTCGAGAGTACGCAGCTCGAGTCCAGTTCTCTGCAGATTTTGAGCAATTAACGGCTCATGGCGTTCGTGTTGATGTAGTTGATGGCTTGGGTTACTCAGTGTGGGGATCAAGAAATAGTATGCCCGGATTTCAACTCCAGCAAACCAAGTCTCGGGATACAAGATATTCTTCAGCACTTAATACTCTCGAAGCTATCGGCCAGACACTAGTAGCTGGCAGCATCCCCGCAAAAGAAGCACTCTCACTCTATTTGGAGAAATGTCGAGAAAGTAAGTTTGCGGTAGTAAACGACTTACACCCAGTTCCAACTGGTGCCGCTCTATTCAACGAGTGGTACCAACAAAATCGAAATTTTATCGTCGCCGGTAAGACTTTGGAGGCATGGACAGAATTTGTTGAAGCTGTGAGCAAAGATTTCAATGTCACTGAAATAGAAAAAGAGCGATACACCAACAAGCTTTCTATTCATGGTCGAAATCGACGATTTGTGAGTACAACTAAGGGATATATGGGACTAGGAGTGAATTCCTGTTTGCCAGGCGACTTGGTTTGTGTCTTGTTTGGTTGCAGCACTCCCGTTTTGCTGCGGGGGGTGGATGATCACTATTTGTTTCTAGGAGAAGCTTATTTACATGGTGTGATGAACGGCGAAGCAATTGATGAACTCGAGGGAGGGCATTTTGTTGAGGAGAGCTTTTGCATTTGGTGACTTGACGGCTTTTGTCACCCTAGTCAGGTATTTACTTGAGTATGCATGATAGCAAGCCATTTCTTCAACATCAATCTCGGTTGTAAGATCTGTGGCTTAGACATCTAGATAACCAGCTGCGAATTATTTTCATTTCTTTCCATACTGAGCCAAGATATACCTAATTTACAGGTTGTTATACAATTCTTCTGTAGTCCCTAACAGGCTATATTAGGCCTAACTGAGGACTGGACAACTCGCATATAAACAAGTAGGGCTAAGCGTAAGGCCATTACTAGGGCCCAGCAAAAGAGCTTCTTCAATACAATTGCTAAAGTAGCAGAGGGGGAAGGGATATAGCGCCTAGCAAAATGGCGCCGTACTAAGGCCTTGGGCCCTGCAGAGCTCCCACTTATACTAGCCCTCTAGACTAGCCAAAAACTAGCCTACTCACTTGCTAAGAAAGCTAAAGCACTAAAGGCTTAATTCTATCTGATAGTAAGAGCCAACGTAAGTAATATTTAAAAAATATCTCCTTTAAAGATAAGTCCTTCTAAGATAGCCTAAATATAACAACTACAGGTAGCTGGAGGGCAATAGGAGGGATTATAGTATATCAGAGAAGTAGCAATAGGGTAAAAGAGCCAATAGTTGTTATATTGGTAGTAGTTGAAAAGAGGTTTAGTAGTACATGTGTGCTTGTGAATAAGAGAACTCAAGCTTGCCCTTACTTATACTCTATTCCTAGCTACTAGCTCCCTGTAGTAGCTACGCTAGCTGCTGGCTTCATACGAGCTAGTATCGGTGTTTCCGATCCCTTCAGAGGTCACTGAGGTGTTCTCAGGTCGCCTTGTATTCCAGAACCTTCCATATCTTCAGGGTTTCCACAGGTCCAGATCAGCCCCCTAGAGTCCCTACGGACCTAGACTATGCCTTCAGGGTCTAAGCTCCTATTGCACAAACAGTCACAGCTAGCTGGTCAGAGTAAGATATCAATCAATCAATCAATCAATCAAATATGCTATGAACACGATTAACTTCAAGATGACCAAGGATTACATTGATATTTTCTAAAAGCAATTTGCTCTCATCTGTTTCATCAGTATGGTCTGATAAGGCCAAGGAGACAACATTATAGCACGCGTACTACAATTATTGAATCACTTGTGTTTTAATGTAGAAACTAAATTACCTGGAGGCGGAGAAGCAGGCAGGAATTTATTCCGTTGCACTGATCAAGGAACTAGAAGCTGCTGCTACGTAACTCTTCATACAATTAAGGAACAATCTTCGTCTGTGAGTAAGAACTCTTCCAAGTTAGTTTGAGACAAATTTGATGTGCGATTAAGTCAGTGATGCGATCGTTTGTGTTAGAGGTGGTGGAACGATCGATTTGATCTCTCATGAGTTCATGCAATTGACACCATGCCTTGAGTTAATGAAGCTAGTCCCGATTAAAGGTAAAAGTTTTTGAAATCTCTTTTCTTGGAGAGAACCAATTCTTCCATTTACACAAGTCGAAGCCTTCGAGCAAGCTATGGACCAATTTGACAAAAATATCAAGTCGACATTTCCGGGACACTCGAATGAGGACTATTACATCAACTTTCCAGTGGCCAATCTCACAGACGGTCCTGTACATAACTTGCTTTCAAACCGTTAGAACATGAAAGTGTTAGTCTTTCACTCGATGTTCTCTAAGCGCGGCATTAGAGTTATTTCAGCCGGCCGTTATATTCCTATTCCCTGGCACAACCTATTACTAAGAGGATGTACCTTATTACCTCGTGTGAATTATAACATATACGTGAGAAGCACCAGATATTAATCCCTCCTAAGATTTATACTATTGTTCTTTTAGACTTTTGTCACCATATAGAATCATTTATTGACTACTATATAGAGTAATATTATTTAATTTAAGAACGACTTCTTATATTAAAGAGAAGTTAACTAAGTACTTAGTAGATTAACGTTATGTGTTTATATATAATAAAGTTGAATTTATAAAGTTCAGTAAGATAACTGGGCCTAGTTAGTCCTTTCGTATAGCTCTTATTAGGAGAGATCTATAATTATGACTTACTTTTTCTAATTTTAGCAGGGAGCAATCGCAGCTGAGGAGCCTAAACTAAACAGGTAGCTTTCCACAGTAGTTCAGGCGCCTATCTACTATGGCTCACCTCCTTGAACTTATTTTCTCAACCTAGCTCAGGTTTACCCACCCATAGTTCAGGCTAAAGCAGCAATGGCTCAGGTCCAAAGATGAAAAATACTTATATTCTGGACGTAGTAAATGAGAATATGTGGCAGGCATCTGGCGTACTTAACTGCCCAAATGGGCGTTATGGGTAGCTGATGAAGCTGATGTTAGTACTCGAAGTTATATATACGTTGCTCCAACTTGGTCCTGGGCATCAGTTAGTGGAAAAATACGCTTCTTTCGCATGTTTTGGAGCCGTATTGACCGGACGGGGGATCCTATTGACATAGTCCATATTAGTATTGTCCTTAATCCTGTCAACCCTCTGGTGTAGATTACTAATGCTTCATTACACATCAGGGGCAAATTAGCCAAACGAGAACTACGGTCTTAAATTCGTTAAAAAAAATAAAAAATAAAATAAAAAAAAAAGAGGGGATGTATCACAGCCTACATCTATCAGCAGGACATGGACTTGTAAGAGGAATCGGCATTGGGGCATTTTCTACCCTGACTTGATCTTTCTGGAAAGACATAAAGAAAATCCGAGTAGCTACAAAAAGTCTGCGTCTTGTCTATATTGTTCGAACATGATCCTGAACCTGATGATTTAATGGTTTATGTGATTCTTCTTGCTCTAGTGGGCCACGACCCTGTCTTGTTTCAATTAGTTGGGGTCTTTAGGTCTGCGGAAGTAACTTTCACGGAAGATTTCGAACAGGCCTGCCGTTATTTAGAAAAACCACACGAGAAATATGGTCATAAGTGCGTGCGAACGGAAACGAGATAGGGGTTTACAAGTACTACGTGATTATTATTTGATATTGTATTCAAGAGCTTTGCAACTATTTCGGCTGGGCTGGCGAAAGGGGTTCTTAGGAAGCTAGGGGAGAGAGGACTCTTGATACCATCGTGAGCTCATATGAAATAGATGAAGAACCGCAACTTCCAGATTTTCGTAACGAGAAGTATGACAAAGTCGAAATAAATCAGGAGTTAGAGGGTTTCCCTATCTTTGCAGGCTGTGCACAGGATTGATAGTAGTACTTCTCGTGCAGGGTTCATAGACTCTAAAAACATAGTAACATAATAATACATATAGAAACTATTCACCACGCCGTAGAATTAAAGCCTTAAATAGTCTCCTCGGGTCGAATACAGAAGCTCGTACCCTCACGGCGCCCCCCTTTTATATTGGAGTCCAACTTGCACTTTCAATCATGTAATAACATAAATCTAAACCTCAATCCCTAAATGCACCTGGCATTTTACTTGAAGGATACTCGTCCCCGCGCTCCTCGAGACCTTCAGTAGCTGGCAACTCATGAGTTGTCATCCTAGAAAATCTTCCCCCGACAATGAATGGTGGAAGCTCAGGCTCATCTATAGAATCACCCTCATACGCCCAAGCGACACAAACTTCATCCGAACAGACTTCCGAGCAAACAATCCTGTACGGCCAATCTCTTGCTACAGTTTCCTTGGATCGTAGAATCTCCGACTCCTCCAGCAGTTGAGGGTCCAGAGCTCCTTCAATATCCGTGTTGAACACCGGCGTTGGCCTTGCAATCTCAATGGCGATATCACTGATAGTCGGAGAAACACGTCCCAGTCTCAACTCCCTCAGTCGCCGTCTCCACTCCAAATCAACCTTCATAGGAGCCGACACTGTCGTGCCATGATTTCCACACCTCTCGCATTCTGGGAACCCAAAGTTTTTCTTCCCTTCATAAGGCACAAAGTCGTACTCAAACAATGATGTCAGACTCTTTACAGTCCAGCCCTCCTTCACCAAAATGTCTTCTTGCATTTCTTCCATGATGAATTGGTGGATGTCGTGACCAAGATCCCGAAGTAAGTCCTTCCAGGCAAAGAATGTGCTTGACTGGAGCATAGCTAAAGAAGTAGGTGTGTGCAGACTGTGCAGACCCGTTCTTCTCTGGTAACTCCGATGCAAATTCGCAGTCTTTTGCGCGATCAGCCTTGCGGAAATTGGGTCTCGGTGTAACAGCATCTTGGAAATTGCTTCGTGAATGCAAGATATTGGTGAAGATTCGCACAGCATCCCATTAATATTGCCTATCAGCCAACGGAGAACATCCTTATCATAGTAAAAGTGGATTGCGCACTCCAGGATCATAGTCCTGTATGGGCCCTCGGGTTCAAAATCAGGCACCAGCTGCTGGACAACTTGAAGTGCTGCATCCCAGTGTGCGGTGATGGGCATCGGAATCTCTTTGTGGCCGCGGTAGTCGAGAAGCATGAGTCCAGTCATTGCGAGTATCTTATTGTCTTCATACCCATCACCGCAGTATTTCTGAAGCAGGCGGATCATGGCGATTTTTGGGCCAATATCAAGACAGTCGCTGGTTCTGACGGCTGTTATAGGTAAACTATGAAGGCCTAGTAAGCAACGGAGGCCACGCAACAGACGATGGTAGAATGAAATGAAATCCAACAACTCACTCATCATTGCACCGACCCCTTACCGCATTACTATCTGCACCTTCTCTGAGAAGAAGCTCGGCAATATCGAGCTTCAACGAGTGCGCGGCAACCTGTCATATTAAGCATCAGTATGGACCACCAACTTGGCCCCATAATAAAGGACGGCGGTTTTTATAAACATACCCACAATGGAGTTCGTCCAGTCGGATCCCTGTCCCAAGGAGATGCGTTTCCAGTAGTAAGCAGAGTCCTCACGGCGGACAAATTGCCATCACGGCAGAATTCAAAGATCGGTGCATCCTCGGGTACCGCACGGAAGAAGTTGAGTGAATACTGCCTTCCGGTCATCGATCTCGCAGTGATCTGCATGCCGTAAGAGATGCCGATTTTGTTGAGTAGCGGTGGAGGGTAGAAGAAATAGACAGTATTTTCCTGCTCACACTTCGGCGATTCAGGATGTCGCTGCTTAATGGCGGACCGATGCCAAGCGGTCCTTGTAGTTGTCGGGAGGGCCGAGTTTTGCGGTAGACGGGTTATCTCCTCAATTGCTGTGGACGCCGGACTTTTCGTATCAGGAAGACAGACGGCTACATCTGTATGTCCTTGTTCTTCGATTATTTCCATGGTCATTTCTGCCTCTTTGGTGCGTATTGGGTTAATATAGAGAGTTGACTGCTGTAATGAACGTACGACGCTAAGTATTTCTTGGTTGGTATTCCTAAAGCGATTAGACGCCGTTTGGGGGGTAGGACTGCGTTTCTTACGTGAGAGAGTTAATCTGAGCACCGTTTAAAATTGCCAAAGTCTGGTAGATAGATGTCCTGAGATCAGCGATCTCATTTTCTTTAAATGTGATCTTCAGTGCACTCCACTTTTTCTTAAATCTGCTAGATGAACTTAAATGAGCAGCAGACTTTTCAATCTTCTCCCGCAGCTGCGCAATCTTGGCATTACAACTCCCCAAAATCCGCTCGATGATCCCGTTGAAATTAGGTCCATGATAGACTACGTGCGATCGCGCCAAAACCAGAGAGAGTAACGCGAGGTCTTCAAAGATGGCAGCAACTCTAGCGGGGGCAGACTGGATGGCAGAATATAGTTTGAGCAGTGTATTGACGCCATCTCCGAGTTGAATAGCGATAGATGCTACAGCGAACACAGCAGAGGCACTAGAGAGGCCATCCATGGCGAATGAGGGAGGAAGAAAGCATGTAGAGTACTGTCGGTGGAGAAGAGCCAATATAAAAGCGGACAAGAGGGAAAAGGGAGTCTGCCTCGCTACAGGCAGAGGGCAGAAAATGGAAGGAAATATTTATTTACAATACTGCCTTGCAGGGCTGCTCGATCGACATTGACAAAGGCGCTTATTTCTTCAAGGCTGCCATATGCGAAACCAAAATGTTTCGAAGGATTGGCCGCATGGGAGCGACCTGCTTAACTCTTGCAGACTCACCCCAACCAATGAAGAGAGACCAACATGAAAAATGGGGTTTCACGATGCTGCAACTACATGACGCATCTTGCAAATAAAAATCGATTGACGCTCTATCAACGGTTACTTCAGGCACGAAGGTGTTCCTTCCCATTCCCGACCATTATTTGCGCAGGTGTGATCTGGAGGGCTCTTTAAATGGGTATGACAAGATAGCTGATCCTAAACAAACTTCTTCACCTCTTCCTGAGGTGGCATGGTCGTGGAATCAACTCGGGGCAGGATCTGTGGGAGCACTCGTGACCCCAATATATTCATTCCTTGAGTTTTCCCAGACCTTTGAGTCTTAGATAGACATCGCATCCCCATCCGTAAAGGCTCTGCACAGCGATACCACCTCCAAAGTATTCGGCGTATGCTCTCCCTAAAGGCAGACCATACCCGAGACCTGCAATAGAGCTTCCCTCTCCCCCTCCTGCGCCTGATATTGCGTTCAGGGCGTCCATATTTCCACCCCCGGGAGTTTGTCCAGGAAGTTCGTCTTCGTCCGAAAATGTGGTGAATGAGTAGGACCAAATGTTGGGCAGGACGTCAGGACTTATACCTCCTCCTCGATCGCGAATGCGAATCGTGACACCAGGGGCGGAATCCTCGACTAGTTTGATAGATGGGTTTTCGTCCAACTCATCCACAAGACATGAATTCTTGGTCATTGCTCGTCTTTGATCTAAGGTGCTTGCCCCGCCTCTTGGGCTTTCAGGTTCAGCAGCAATTGTAATAACGATTGGTTCATGAGATCTTCCCGATTCGACCGTAGCCCTGAAGGCATTCTTCAGCAACTCAGTTATGATGTATTCTAGGTGTACTGGTACGTAGGCAAATGTTGTGCCAGGTTCTCCATCAATGATCCAGGTTGGTCGGACGCCATACTTGAGCTCGCAGATTTCAGACACGAAATTTCCGCAGGAATTGATAATTGAGGCTGGTTGGAGTGCAGTGTCAATGACTCCGATGTATGACGACTCATCGTGCAATGCTTGTGGAGTCTGTGGATCTTGATGTGGTTGTGATGACACATGTAGAGCAATGTGCTGTTCAGCAATCAATCTCGTCCCAATTCTGGCCCGTAAATGCTCATCCAAGAAACGCGTAACCTCGTCGGGGCTGATATATTTTCTGCATTCGAGAAAGCCTCTCGCAAGTGTGGGGATGGTATGTGCGTGTGTTTCAACGAGGTCTGCGAGGACTGACGTGAAGCGGATCTCGTCTTCGAGGTTCGAGATGGTCTTGGATTTGTAGGGCAGCAAAGTTGACAAGGAGTGCAGATAGTTATTATAGATCTTCGAAATGTTTGGATTAGAGACAACGATAAATGGCAGGTTTCGCAGACACTGGATTCGATGGGCCAGTCGAATTGGGAGGAGGGAGAGTGTGAAATTCGCAGATGAAAACAATGCGTCCATGGAGAGGGGCGGTCGCCCATGCCTTCGTTGTCTGTCAGCAATCAATTTATGCAGAGAAAGGTATTATCATACTTCACCAGGTCTGCCAAGCTCAAAGCATGCAATGGCTGATTTGCGAGACTTGCTACATCGTCGTCGGCGATCGTTGTTGAGCTTGGAGGATGTGACCATTTGTGTGCAGACGGTGATGGATGACGAGCGAAGCTGACCTGGCGGATTGATGGAATTGGGGGACAGGAAGGTGTTCTACCACTGCAGGACCGCAATGGTCGCGAAAGGCGGTTCATGGTGGCATTGGGATGATTGTTTTATTGCAGGCTAAGATTTCACGTGAACACCAGATTGAGGATATTCCCATCGGCTCTTGCCGGCTTGAGAAATTGAGCGACTTTGGACAGTACAACGGCACCAGAACATTATTTTGGCGACCGATGATATATTGTTTGTCTATGCTGTATGCCATCTTATTTCAATACCTATGCATCGTACACATAAACCGCCCTGTAATCGTCCTTGGATGCCACTTGTGATTGTTTCTGGTTTATTGGGTGCGGACTTGGCCATTCTCCTCCACTGCGTCCACATACGGGCCTGATTCGAGGGTAGTGACGGAGTCTTTAGGGAATTTGACTCTGTATGAATGTCAGAGCCCTACTTAACATCTGCGGAGGGTCTGAAGATGTGAGGGTACCATACACAAAGCCGGGCGCAATTCCTTCACGATCAAACACATCGGTGATCTCTCCTCCTTGGTCTTTGGCGTGTTTCTGGGCTCTGATTTGATATCAGACTCTAGTATCAGCATGAAGGACATTCGAGAGGTGCATACGCTTCATATTCGGCGCTGCTAAGGCCTTTCTTGAGGGAAACCTAGGGACTGTTACCATGGAATGGAGTAATGCGTGGCGGAGCTGAAGCTTACAATGTATTCAGGCATGCTGAATGGAAGCTCTAATTGAACAGCAAAGGGGTGTTGAAGAAACGTTATGTGGTTGAATTGAAAAACGGTTTAAGTCAGAATCGAATGTGAAGAGACGAAAGTTGGATGGAATGAATGGAAAAGGCACTTTATTATCTTGGAAACACCGTTGTGGCTGATGCCCCACGTACCACTCCGAGGAGGGGTTGCTGCCGTGACATGAGGCAGCCTGAAAAATATGGGACCGTGGTGTACGTCATTTTGACATGTTAAGACGCGTTCAACCCTACAATGGGCCACGAAAATGCTGAGGGAATAATTTATCCATCACCGTATTCCGAACTACTAGATATAAAAATATACTTGCTCGAAATGTAGCTCCTTTTCGATGTACTCCCGTCCCAGAAAGGGATTCGTCTCGTCATGGAGTTACCATCACGTGCCTTTCGATTTGATAAGCGATAAGATCTACGCTAGTGACTAGCGCCACCTCGGGAAAATTATTGACCGACTTGAAATATTTTGGATCTTGAGGGAAAAATTGAAAGTTGACCTCGAATTCAGCGAGGATGCAATTCGACAACATTACCTGATCAACCATGGAGCAACAGACTCATAGGCCTCATAGGCCCTCGAGAGAGAAGAAGAAGCATACGGGAGGTTTGTAAATCTCAACAATTGCGACGCTGGCAGAAACTAACCACTCTTCTAGATCGCAATCCAAAGGCATTCAGCTTCGCAAACCCAGGACGCCTGGCAAAGTCTGCTGCACGATCGCATGATGTAGGAGCACAAGGGAGGGGAGTTTCTTGGGAGCCTGCTGACGCTTTCATCAGATCAAAGAAAAACGACTCCATGTTCCCCAAGTCGATCGCGTACCAGAAGAACCTCCCCCACGACTCGTCACCATCGTTGGTCCTCCAGGCGTTGGAAAGACTACCCTCCTCAAATCTCTGGTCAAAAGATATGCAAAAGAAACTCTCTCAAACCCCCAAGGACCCATAACGGTTGTTACGTCGAAGCGCCAACGATTGACATTTGTAGAATGTCCGAACGAACTCGAGGCCATGGTGGACATGTCGAAGGTGGCGGACATAGTGCTACTGATGATCGATGGGAACTTTGGCTTCGAGATGGAGACCATGGAATTCTTGAATATATTGGCATCTAGCGGTATGCCAGGAAATGTCTTCGGAATCCTCACACATCTCGACCTCTTCCGCAAACCTCAAACGTTGAAGGACGCGAAGAAACGACTTAAGAACAGGTTTTGGAGCGAATTATACCAAGGCGCACATTTATTTTATT
Organism: Gamarada debralockiae; assembly: GCA_002803225.1. Taxonomy (NCBI): domain Eukaryota; kingdom Fungi; phylum Ascomycota; class Leotiomycetes; order Helotiales; family Hyphodiscaceae; genus Gamarada; species Gamarada debralockiae. Next base: position 44,037 of record NXFV01001411.1, on the reverse strand, counting down.
TGTCTGGAGTCATTAATGGAAGATACCCCGACCGCGAAATACACAACCTCTCAAGATTCATTTCCGTCATGAAGAACCCACGGCCACTGATTTGGAGGAATTCCCATCCATACACAATTATCGACAGCTTCCGAGACGTTACACACCCCACGAAGATTGAGGAAGATCCAAAATGCGATCGAACTGTGGTCTTGTCTGGGTATCTACGAGGAACAAATTTTGCGGCGCAAGGGCAGAGAATACATATTCCTGGATTGGGTGATTATTCAATTTCAGCTATGGAAGCTCTGCCAGATCCATGTCCGACCCCATATATGGATCAAGCAATTGCGAAAGCTACTGGAAAGACTGGGAGGAGGCGGCTGGACGAAAAAGAAAAGAAACTCCATGCACCAATGTCCGACAAGAGCGGATTGAAAATCGATGGAGATACTATTTGGATCACGCGAGAGAAGGGATTTAATTTCGACAAGGATGCAGATGATCAGGACCGAGGAGAGGGAGAAGAGCTGATTATCGGTCTGCAGGGTGAAAGAAAGCTGCTAGGTGAGACCGAGGAAGGCCTTCAATTGTTCGGTGGAGGTGGCGCCATCACGTCTGTCCCCGAAGATGAAGACACTGGCCGGAAGCAGCCACGTTCGGCGAGATTTGTTGAACGTGATGAAGGGTCCGAAGGCGAAGGGCCTGCTGATGAAGAAGGATTTGTCAGTGGTGAAGAATTTGATTCTGAAGACGAAGCAGAGATTTCTGAGGAGAAGTTGGGGAATGCATTCCGGAATGCTGATGACGGAGTTGGGGGCGATATTGCATTTGCAGACAGCGACTCTGATCTCGGCTCTCTATCCGGAGATGAGTGTGATGACGAGGCGGAAGACGAAGACGATGGAGCAGCGCGGTGGAAGGACAAGATGTTGGAGACAGCACGAAAACTCCATAACCAAAAGAGATCATACCGAACCACGGATCTTGCGAAGCTGATGTATGATGAATCGCTAACTCCATCAGAGGTACTGCAGAGATGGAAAGGAGAACTCGAGGAGGCAGAAGAGAACATTGAGGAGTCTGACGACGAGTATTTCTTCAAGAAATCCGGCCAGGAGAAAGCCGATGAGCATTTTGAAGATCGAGCAATTCCTATTCTCGACTACGATGCCTTGGAGAACAAGTGGTCCGGCGAAGAAAACATCAAAGCCCTACGACGACGGTTTGCAACTGCAGACTTACTGAAAGAGAAGACCTCAAATGATGACGGCAGTGATGAGGACGAAGATGGAGAGGATGACGAGGATGACGAAGGAGACGGAGAATTCCAGGATCTGGAAGCTGATGAGGAGACCAAGCCTGACGATATCGAGGCTGAACGTGAGAAGAACGCGAGGAGGAAAGAAGAGCTCAAGCTGCGATTTGAGGAAGAAGATCGAGAGGGGTTCAATAACGACAAAGCGAATGATAGACGCGAGGGCGGAGAGGAGGAGGAATTTGGAGAAGATGATTGGTACGATGCGCAGAAAGCTCAGATCCAAAAGCAGCTCAACATCAACAAAGCTGAATTCGAAGTCCTGGACGACAGCCAACGGGTTAGTGTTGAAGGGTATCGAGCAGGAATGTACGCCAAGATTGTCATCGAAGGTGTTGCATCAGAATTTGTCACACAATTCAACCCACGAATGCCAATTATCGTTGGTGGGCTCTCTGCCACGGAAGATCGGTACGGCTTTGTCCAAGTCAGGATCAAGCGACATCGATGGCACAAGAAGATCCTGAAGACCAACGATCCCCTCATCTTCTCTCTGGGCTGGCGCCGATTCCAAACAATGCCGATCTACAGTACATCCGACAATCGAACCCGCAATCGCATGCTCAAATACACTCCAGAGCATATGCATTGTTTTGGTACCTTCTATGGACCCCTCGTCGCACCCAGCACCAGTTTCTCATGTTACCAATCCTTCTCATCCAAGAATCCAGGCTTCCGAGTTGCAGCCACAGGGACGGTTCTGGACGTTGACGAAGCCCCTGAAATCGTCAAGAAACTCAAATTGACCGGTACGCCATACAGGATCTTTAAAAACACCGCTTTCATCCGCGACATGTTCACCAGTGCCGTCGAGATCGCCAAATTTGAGGGCGCATCCATCAAGACTGTCTCTGGTATCCGCGGACAAATCAAGAAAGCTCTCAGCAAGCCCGATGGCCACTTTCGCGCGACTTTCGAAGACAAAATCCTCATGAGTGACATCGTATTTCTCCGTGCCTGGTATCCCGTCCGCCCTCATCGCTTCTACAACCCCGTTACCAATCTCATTGGGTGGTCTGGTATGCGGTTGACTGGCGAAATTCGCCGTGATGAGAATATCGCCACTCCGCAGCAGAAGAACAGCTTGTACAAACCCGTCGAGCGAGTGACCCGTCACTTCAACCCTCTCCGAGTCCCACGAGCCTTGGCGGCGGAATTACCGTACAAGAGCCAGATCACGCAAATGAAGAAACAGAGCAAGCCGACTTACATGCAAAAGCGGGCTGTGATCTTGGGTGGAGAGGAGAAGAAAGCAAGAGATTTGATGCAGAAGGTCATGACATTGCGGAACGAGAAGGTTGCGAAGCGAAGAGCGGCGAAAGAGGAGAAGAGGAAGGTTTACAGAAAGAAGGTTGCTGAGAATGCGGAAATGCGCGACCAGCGAGAGAAGAAGGAGAAGCGGGAATATTGGCGGAAGGAAGGGAAGAAACGGCGGGCGGATACCGAAGGTGATGGGGGTGGGAAAAGGAGAAAGTAGGTCATGGTGAGGCGACCGGTACTTGCACAATTGTATGCTTCATTGGGCGAATGGCGATATGAAATCTAAAGTACATGAGCAGTCTTCCATCACCGTCAGCAATTCTTTTGCTGCGATGGTCCATATTTCCGAAATGTCCCACTTTGACCCATCGACCATATAATTCATTCAGCCTGGAAGTCTCCAGTTCCATTCGCGTGCCGGCAAGTAACCAGCAACAACTTCTCATACTCATCAACGCCCTTGATATTCCCTGCATTCCACTCCTCCGTGAACTCCGCATACGTCAACACGTCATTCCCCGCATCCCTGACAGCCCGCTCCCTCCACTCTATCTCCGACGTCTTCCACAAACGCCCGCTATTTGAAACAGGCAACGTGCAAAGTAACGGCACAAGCTCACAATACCCATCTTTCATCGCACAATACAAACTCCTCAGCACCACCGAAAGCATAGTTGTTCTCCTGATGCTTTCGACCAGAACCCAGTGATCATACTCGGATTCCGTGCCAGGTGTTTCTAGAGCTTGGAAATAATTCTGCTGCAAGCGCAGGGTCCAAGAATCAAGAAGCCCGAGATGCCGTTCTGCGTTCGCGCGCTGTCGTACATCTCCGTCGAAGAGGCGGATCACTTGATAAAGGATTAGGGCTTGTAGTGCGAGGAGATTATCTTCTACTTTGTAGAATGAGGCTGAAGCTTGGACTAGGGCAGCCAATTTGCAGTCCAGCATGCGGAAGATCGAATCTCGGTTTCGAGGCGTTTTCTGAATGTAGAGGCTGCAGACTCCTAATGCGTCTTGGTAGACATTGGGTACCGTTCCCTGGTAGAGGAGTGGGTGGATAAACGGTGTCTGATTATCCAGGACGAATGATTTGATGGAGGCCTTGAATTGTGCCACCATGTAACCGACCTGCCGATTGCTAAGGGTTCCGTGCTCGGGAAACCAAAACGAGTGGAACGGCACATCCAAGGAGGTCATGCTGTCGATGCTTGTGGCTATTTCAAGCCATGGGTCCACGGGGCTGGCGGAATCGGGGGGGTTCACTGGGAATAAGGCACCTGGAGATACCCCTCTGGACGAGGGACCCGAACTCGACATCGCGGGATTCCTCTCGTGTTCAGAACTCCTCCTTCCCAATTCTTTGCAATCAACCTATTACCCATCAATCCTGGACTTTTTGATTCCCGCCATAAGATCCGAATCGACTCACATAGACACATCTCAAGTTCCTCGTTCTACATCTCGTACATCCGGGGAGAGTCAGGTCACATCTCCTCTTCGCCTTCACACACCCGCTACAAGCTTTTCGCCTAGTCGCACTGCGGTGAACTAAAGCCACTGGACTATTGTTCGCCATGAATACAAACAATCAGGAATCCGTCAAAGAAGCGGTTCAAGGAAGTGCAGATACTGTCAAGGTAGCGGAATTCCATGCCCAGACAATCAACGCTACAACTCTCGACCTGCGGAGCTGGTTTTAAGTTTAAGTTGGCACATCTGCTCGCACAGGACAACCAGTAAGCTGACTTGGTGAGTAAGCAGCATTGTTTCCCGAAGTCTGAAACCCCACTTTTTGCGGAATTCCGCTCCCACGTGATTCTTAGATCTGCAGATGCACGGGCGGATCCAGGGGTCGGGCAGGGGGGTTACTTGATGTGCGGCAGGGCTGGGCCTATCTGATGCAGAACAGTTTTCTGACCCGAATGTGACAACTTTTCTGTGGGCCAAGGGCGGAGTTTTGCTCGAGTATACTCCGCAAAGCATCTTGACATAGAAGATTGTTAAGCAGTCCCATTCAAACCATTGCCTGTGAAACCGAGCTACAAAGTTGTATAAAAATCAAAATTAAAATCATAATTCCCTTCAATATTTCTCAATCAACCCTTTCCTATCCAGAAAACCCCCGAATTTTGTTCGAACATGCCAATCACCGAAATAGTCACACCGTCACTCAAACAGGATGAGTCGACGCGCTCAATATTCGAAGGAACGATGCAACCGACCTTGACCAAAGCACTCAGTTCAGCGCAAGGGTTCAAAAGGCAATTCATTGCCCCGATGCTCACCGAAAATGGGGAGAACGTCCAGTCAGCTGTGAAATATGTCCTTGGTTTAGGTCAACTCCCCTTCCATCCTTATGCAGTGCGTACAAGTACTAATTTCGGCGAGACAGAGTGGGAAACGGCTCAACACTTCTACGACTTCTTAGTCAGTCCTGAGTTCCAGGCATTTGGTGCTCAGGTGAAACCACTTGTCACTGCCCCTCCTCAGCCGCAGATATTTGATACGGATTTAAGCCCTATTGCAGCGTTCTCCAGTCCTTTGACTGAGGTGTTTCGCATCAAGATTGGAAGTGGTGGGAATGATGTCGAGGTGGTTAGAGAAATTTGGCGGTCTTTCATTACTGCAGTTGAATGTAGCTTACCCGGTGTGCTGTCTTTGAGTGGCACGAGTCTCAATCTTGAGCAGGCGTTATTCTTGGGTGTTGTAGGCTGGGAGGGAGTTGACGTAAGTCTTTCAGTTTCAGAAATAGTCGCATCTGAAGAAGATTAGAAGGTGCAATAGCTGACAGGTCCAGGTACGCGAGAATATCTTGGAAGAGACAGCAGTCAAAACTTTGAAGAAGAAATTGGAAAGTCTTGATGGGATTACTTCGTTCACTGTGTCATTGGTGGCTCAGTGAGAGTTCCATTTTGAAAGACCCTTCGAATTTTGATAGATCATCTCAACTCTACCAGTCCTTCAATTCAACCTGAGCAATTTAAAGAATTGATCTCTCCTCACCGCCCATAGCTCTCTCCCTCCCTCTGTCTCGAGATGAAAAGACCTCGAAAGAGATTTAGACAAGTGCCAATTCAACTCTTAGGGTATTGCCAAAGATGCGCGAATTCCCCGACCAAAAATAGCCAATCTTCATGTACTTCTTCTCTGATCCAATCTGCCGTGAGACCAAACCCTCCAAAAAGGGCTTCCCGGATGTTTCATCAGCTGAGTGCAGCATTCCAAACAGTGCCAGTCTTTCCTCTGAATCGGGTCCCTCACCAGAATCATCGTACGTCACCTCTACTCACTCAACAGCGACTTGCGCGGCTTCTTCTACCTCTTTCAATTCGCTGGCCTTCTCGAGGCCTTCCATTGCTGACTGTTTGTAACCATCTCCATACATTTCTTTGTAGTAGCGTGAAATTTTTGTAGTCCAAGGCAAGAGATCCCATATCTATTTCAGGCTCTTCGGCTTCTCCACTGGGATGTGTCTGTGGTAGAAGAACCTGAATTTTCATTGTGACCTTTTGACGAGAGTCCATCGACATAACTCGGTCCAGGATCAGGTGTCAACTCATAGCTGCCACAGAGACGAAATCCCATTATCTGTTTATTTCGATGGCACTAAGTTGACCGATCTCAGAGCTCCTGGGTTTATCCCTTCGCTTACGAGTATAACACGTACTAATCGCTGCTACGGGTCATTAGTACTGATTAACCTCATTTCAGCAGGACCCTTTAGATCTGAGTATTCTTACTAGCTGAGAGTGTCTGATTAATAATATAAGGGTTGAATTAAAGCTATCGAAAGACGGGTTTCTAAGTAATGAGGCTAATAATACAGCTGCGAAAGATAGAAAATATAGCCAAAAATCAACCCATTACACAGTCTTTTCCGAGTCCATGAAAGACCTGAAAGCAGTCGTCTTTTATTTAAAAAATAAATAAATTAGTAAATTAAATTATATATATATATATTGGTAAATTGCAACACTAGCACTTCCATATAGAAGTAAAGACACAGGGAATAGGCTCTGAGTAGTAGTATCTAGCATCGCGCTAAACCAGACAGTAATAGTAAAAACGAACTAACCGAGTAGCCTAAATAGGTTAGATAGAACAATATAATAACTTCTTATCTCCCTATTCGTTTTATAAATATCCACCTAATAATATTATTAATATAGATTCTGTGGTGTGGCGACATGCGAGTATAAGCGCTTCCCGGTTGCGCTGGATGGCTGAATCAAATTTGGAAGGAGACAATTCAAGTCGACACTGATGGACTGGAGGGCGGTTTTTACTTTAATTCCCAAATTGTAGAATTATCTGGAAAGTTACGTCATGAGGAGGAAAAAACGGAGTACAGTCTAGACTGGAAATTTCCTTCCGCATACAATAATTGTGCGAAGTAGACAGAGCACATCTGAGATATTCATCTCATGAAAAACTAAACACAAGTGACAAGGCACTTCAGAGTTTGGTCCCAATTATGCTATATCTCGAAGAAAACGACCTTAGCAGCCACATACCCCAGATCTAGTCTACAACTTATTGGAAGGACCACCACCAATCGTGATAACCAACTTGCCAAACTGCGACCCCGTCTTCATATCATCAAACAAAGTCTCGATCTCCTTAAGATTGTCCAAGCCCTTCACTACCCTCGAAACGACGGGCTTGATCTTTTTCTCGTTCACAAATGCAACCATATCCTTGAATTCCTTCCTCGATCCCATGGTCGAGCCTCGAAGATCGAGATTCAGGAGAACCGCGTTTATCAACCAGTCCATCTTTGGAGCCACGGTCATTCCATATTGCACAATGACTCCGCCAGGCTAGACATGTCAGCTCTCGTTTTCTATACTATCAAATAAAACATACCTTTAGAAGCCTTACCGCCTTGGCGATAATATTTCCACCAGCCCCGTCAATGATGGCATCAATATACGGCCTGTCTTTGGGCAGCATTTTTTTCAAATCCTTCTCCCAAGCATCAGCCTTGTAGCTAACACCACCCTTCGCTCCCATCTGCTTCGCCTTCTCAATCTTCTCTTCACCACTACTTGTCACATATGTATTGGCACCCAACGCCACAGAAAATTGCAACACATTCAACGCCACACCTCCACCAATACCCGTAACCAGTATATTCCTCCCTTTCTCCGCATTACCACTCTTACTCATCAAAGCCCTCCACCCAGTCAACCCCGTCAGCGGAAGCGCCGCGGCCTCAGCAGGTGTCAAATGTTCAGGCGCGAGCTCAACCTCATCTTCTTCCACACAGACAACTTCCTGCGCAGTGCCGAGGGGAATTGTCGAGGTGCCGCCCAAGATCTGATATCCCTTTGGCGATTCAGGGCCATAGGGTGAATCCTTCCATCCGCGACCGGGAGTCAGGATGACTTTTTTTCCGATCCAGGACTTGGAGGCAGAACTGCCGACGCCGGTAACAACACCGTAACCGTCTGCGAGAAGAGGAACTTCGAAGGAGGGCGCGGGGTAGAGATGTTGCCGGAGGAAGAGATCCCGGTGGTTGAGGGCTGCGGCATGGATTTCGACTACGAGGTCGTTTGGACCTGGGCTTGGGGCGGGAACGTTATTGATGGAGAGTCTGTAGGAAAATAATTGCCGTTAGAATGTAATTTTCACTACTGCGAGGAAAGCTTACGGGTAGTACACCTTGCCAGGCTTCCCCTCAATCTGCTGCATGGTGATTGCTTTCGGCATTTTGACAGTTGGCCTTTTCAATCAATTGGCTGGTGATAAAGTTTGTAGGGGATTTCAAGTGAATTATAGATGGAGGGGAAAGGATGGTGGCAGATCATGTTGCTGATTATGCATTGACTCGAGTGACGTGGATCGAAGCTTCTCTCTTTCGCCCCGGTTTAATGCCGAGGATAAAAACAACCGAATGCGGAGACGAGGCTGAACAAGGCTGACACTTCCGTTCAGATGAATATGGTTTAAGACGCAACAGTTCTGTTCTCATGAGCTTGACGTTCAATAATCGTAATCCAATCCATTCTATCTCTATTCACACTTTGCCAAAGCTGCTTTAAATATCCGAACAAAATTCCACACATCCTCATAAGTGTTGTACAACGGTACGGGAGCAACCCGAATAACATCCGGCTTCCTCTTATCACAAACAATACCTGCTTCCTCCAACATTTCCGACAACGTGTCCAATCTTCCAGGTTTCAACAAAATACTCAGTTGGGTTCCTCGTGCGGAGGGATCGGAAGGTGTGATTATCCGGAATGCTCTGGTTGACTCCTCGGTTCCTGCGTAGAGCAGATGCTCGAGATATGCGGTGATTTGTACAGACTTCTTCCGAAGGTCGGCCATTGACGTTTGGTTGAAAACTGAAAGTGCTCCGCAGAGGGAAGCAAGATCGACAACCGAGGGATTGGAGACTTGGTAGCCGCTTGCTCCTGGACTTGGTCTGAATTCTGGATGGCAGTCAGTAACAACTGGGCGGACAGATTATATGAACGTACTATTATCCATGTTAAATCTACCAACTTGGTCTCCTCCATACCACCCTGATAGTCGGTGTCTGAAGATGGGTTTATCCTCTCCCTGGCTGAAGTCTACTGTTCCATGCCTCTCATGAACATAAAGTCCTGCAATTGCTCCTGGCCCTGCATTCATGTACTTGTACGTACACCAAACCGCAAAATCCACATTCCAGTCATGCAACTGAAGAGGCACATTTCCAGCAGCGTGTGCGAGATCCCATCCCACGATCATGCCTTTCGATTGAGCATATTTTGTGATTCGCTGCATCTCGAACAGCTGTCCCGTGTAATATTGGATGCCTGGGAGAAGAAAAAGTGCAGTGGTGGAAGCATGTTCGTCGATGACTGAGAGAATCTTCTCAGTTGAGACTTCATACTCTCCTTCTTCAGGGCCAATCATGATCATGCACTCTGTTGGATCATATCCGTGTCCCCGGATCTGGGATTCAATAGCGTAGTGATCACTCGGAAACGCCTTCCAGTCCAAGATGATCTTTTTCTTGGTGGCTTTTGGGGTATAAAAACTGGCCATTAACAAATGGAGGTTCATCGTCAATGTACCCATCGTTGCAACTTCTGATGGCAACGCTCCAACAATTGGAGCTTGTTGCTTTGACGCATGCTCGGCCAGTAATTGCCACTGTGTCAAAGGAGAGTCTTCAAGGTCTCTAAAATGGCCGTGAACACCGATGGATGACCAGGTATCGAGATGAGTTTGGAGATACTCAGATACAGCTCGAGGTTGTAATCCGAGAGAGTTTCCACAGAAATAAATGCATGGCTCCTCGGAGAGACCTTGTAAGTCAGTTAAGGTCACGTGAATACGGGTATATTAAAACAGACCTGGCTTTGCCACCTTTTTCGATTTTATATTGGCTTTCGACGGAATAATAAACTTCTCTCGGAAAGATCTCATATGATCCTTCGCATCAAGTGATTGCGCATACTCCTTGGTATTTGATTCCGATGGAAATGATGGTTTTGCCATTTTCAATGGGCTTTGTTGTTCGGTCGCGATGGATCCCATCTTGCCTGTTGCGAGGTCGCGAGATACAAACGAGTGGGAGGCAGAACAATCAATCGCGTGGGCTGAGTCTCGAATAGATCACGAAGGAGAATGAATGATTGATGATGGACAAATTATTCAATTCAAATTCAAAAGCTTCCTCTCAAAACCACTTTGTAGGCGCGCCCAATTCCTAGCGGAATGGTGAGTCGCATTGAGTCGGTTCAAGGTTTCGTTTTATGTATGCTTTTTCATTCCGCTTCCGCTCCCGCTTCCGGATCCGCCCTCTCAGCGCATGCTGCGGGTGGCAGTGAATACCAGGATGGCCACGATGTCGTTTGGAGGACCCATAGTGAATGGTTCTGACCATCAGAATTAGCTGGGAAATTATTCTCGTGGGTCCTGCAACGTTTGCATTATTCACAAGCCGTTCCGGCCCAAGCCGTGCCTCATCCTTCCCCCTCCTATTTCATGAGTTCAACATCAAAGTACTTCGTTGGCATCCAATTGTGCTGTAACTCTCGTTTGCAAAATACAGCATGTTAGGGCCCTTGAACGTCATTCTTGAAGACTTTGGAGTCTCGTCTCAGCATGGCTTCCTCCCAGATCAATTACCACTCCGGCGATTACCGGATTCTTATTACGGAAGTTGGGAAAGAATTGTTAGTCGATTACATTCGCTTTTGGAAACTAATCAATTACGACAAGAAGTTGACCTATTACCTGTTATTTCGACTTCAAGACTGACTGCCGAAAATGAATGGCAGCGGGCGTATCTTTTACTGTCGTTCATGACCCATGGGTATATCTGGGGAGGAGAAAGTCCCTCCGAAGTCAGTTTATCCCTGAATATTATATGGTTTGGAGTATGCTAATGATCGAGTAGATATTACCAGCAGCGATTTCAATTCCATTCCTCAAAGTGTCCTCACATCTAGGTCTCCCACCAACAGCTACCTACTCGGGACTCAATTTATGGAACTTCACCGCATCGCCTAATTCAGATCTCTCTCAAATCGAAAATCTGTCCGTGCTGCACACATTCACCGGTACGATTGACGAAGCATGGTTTTATCTCATCTCTGTCGTGATCGAAGCACGCGGCGCAGAAATCATTCCCATGATGCTCAAAGCCATGGATGCCGTCCGAGCAAACGACCCGCAAACGGTGGTGCAATGTCTGATCAACTTCGGAGACACAGTCCAAGAAGTCGGAACCATCTTAGATCGGATGTATGAGAAATGTGATCCAGAAGTTTTCTACCACCGCATCAGACCCTTTCTTGCCGGCAGCAAGAATATGGCGTCCGCTGGCCTACCGCATGGTGTTTTTTACGATGAAGGCGAAGGCGAAGGACGAGGTCAATGGAGACAATACAGTGGTGGAAGCAACGCCCAGAGTTCCTTGATCCAGTTCTTTGATATCGTACTTGGAGTCGAGCATTCGCCGACGAGGAATTCGAAGGTTGTGGAAGTGAATCTGAAGGCCAAGCATGGTTTCCTCGCGGTACAAACTCCTTCCTCCCAATTCCATACATCGCAATCTAATTTAAGATTTCAGGAAATGCGCAACTACATGCCAGGCGCACACCGTCGCTTTCTCCAGCACATTGAATCCGTGGCCAATATCCGCGACTACGTCAATACATCGGCTTGTGCTGACGACGTCACTGCCGCGTACAACCTCGCCGTCGCTCGACTTGCTGCTTTTCGAGATATTCATATTCAAATTGTGACTCGATATATCATTTTGCCGTCACGAAAAGCTCCCGCCACTCCGTCTGCTTGTGGGTTGAACCTTGCTGTTGCGTCGAGCAATAAAAAATCGTCGGAAGGTTTGTCGGGGACTGGTGGGACGGAATTAATGCCCTTTTTGAAGCAAAGTAGGGATGAGACGAAGGAAATGGCGCTCCCTTAAGACTCAAGCTGCATTCACCACATAATTGAGGAGTTGTGTGGCGTTTGGGAATATCTAGATACTGCATTTGCATAGCGTTTGTTTAGACTTCGTCCCTGTTCCTTGAAGCGGACCAACAAATCAATTCATGATCACGATTGGTGATCGCGGCTGATCGTAGCGATGGATTCATTTCTTCGTCGAATCAAGTGACCAAATAACTTCTCAATGAATTCATCTCCCTCACGCTTCATAAGTTTATCGTGGAAAGTATCTCGAGTTGAGAACCAGCAAGATTACAGTAGCTAAGTAGAAACCAAAAGTGAATGCAGGATCGTAATATTCTCCGATAAGGCGAGAGCCCGGCTCTGGACAAGGTGGAATTTATACACAATTGAAATACGATAATCTCTCTGCTGGAATTCGGTCGGACTACCCGAAATTGAGTCTCGCCAGAATGAACCTCAGTTACAGTACCAACCACTCTTAACGAATGTTATACAGGCTTGATTAGCGGGTTTCAATAGGATTGTGATCATCGAGAAGCCATTGTATTGAAAGAGGAGCAAAGAGTTTCGAAGTCAACCGAAGCCATCATCCTGAAAATTCCCAGTCTAAACCTTCTTTCCAGCGAATCAAATATAGCTCTACTATATTCTCAAGTGCGTCCACTTCCTAAAGTCAATCTTTCCGTTACCTCAATCCGCATACACAGCTTCCCAAGCTGTAATCCAAAAATACAGCTCATAATGAAGCCTATCATCCTCTTCCTACCCCTCACAGCAGTCGCCGCACCTATCACAGTGAGCATTGCGCACCTCACCTCCATCAGCGTTCTTATGTTCCTTAAATTCGCGTTCTAATCCTGTCACAGCCACATTCCCTTTCATTAGTGAAATCTCGTCGCAATGGTAGAGAAACATCCGTGACACTATTGTCCTTACCAAGAACATTGCCATAAGTCCTAGCCCTTTCATGCCGAAACAATCTAGCCATCAACAGCATAACTCTCATTGCACTACTTGCCTTGCAGCAAATTTCACCTTGAGACACGAAGCTCCTTCCTAGCAGCGGGAAGCGATATCTCGGTCAGCGACCGAACACCAGGAGCCGGTAGGCTCGACAGCCATGGTACCCTCTCTGGGGGCACAAGCCAATGGCTAGAGGACGTATTCTGCAGCAATAAAGCAAAAGTCCACGCGTTCGTTAATGGATCAGGAGCTGCATGTCAAAGAAATCAAGACCGGGATAGTACGCAGGAACAAGGGGCAGGGGAAGATCCATGGATTCCGTCTTCCTCAGTCCCAGATTCTGATACCAAATCAGAGAATGCCTCGCTAAGAAGAGGTGATACAGTCGAAAGGAGGAAACGACCGCGTGATGGAAAGGAGTAAGCTTTGTGTTGGCGATTTGGAGATGGATGTCAATGATGTGGTCTGCTTGGAAGTTAGGTCCGATATAAGGCTAATAGAATTGCAGTGTAGCAAGCCTGAAAGCAACCTAGACCTAAGGCGGTTGTTTTGTTGTGATTTCCATGTTATGAACTCGAGATAGCCATTTCTCGTTCTGGTTTTTCTCAGTTATTGAAACCACTTTAGCTTTGCACTGTTTGCTCGTCAATCGTTTGAAGTGGAGCTTGAGTTGGTATAGTCTATAAGCTACTCTGTTCATTTTGCACCAGAAAGCCAATTAATATACGCAGCAAGCATTATTGCTCGATGCTTAGCATTCTGCACTCGCCCTCGGAAATATAGTTGAGTTGAAACCCCTTTTATTAACCGAGAAGCTCGTTTATCCCAGGTACTCTTCGAAAACCCAAATCCGCGCGACCAATGAGAGCAACATCGACCATAAATTATCTGAAATCGAACAAATTTACAGAATTCTGAATCAAGTTCTCAAATCTGAACCATTGCATCCCAAAAGAGTGTCTTCCTCCAAGAGGTTCTCATGTCCAATTTCCACGATCATGCTCCAATCACATGTATCTTTCGCGCCACTGATCGTAGGTTTCCAAACCATAGCCTCACGACGTATGTCGGTTAGAGCCTGATTGAGTTCCACGGCCCTTCTTTCCTTCCTTGGGTCAGCCATATTTCTAGCGAATAGGCGGATGTCTTCGAAGAGAAGTCAATAGTATTTGTCTTGGCATCGTCTTGAGGCATATTGCTCGTTGATAAATCATGTCCGCCGGGGTATGGAACCGCTCTGCTGTTGCGGAGTACTGGAGAGTTTGGCATGGAGTCAGCCCATAACTCCTTGCCATAATGACTGAGAGCTAACTTGAGATGCGCGGCAGTCTCTGAGGCTTTTCGAGGATAGGTAGATGTCCCGATTTCTGCAGGCATTTTCGAGTGTGGTGTGGGATCTTTGGTTAGGGTTCGATGACCGGCTCAAGAAAGTGATATTTTAATTGAACCAAAGATTTTGCAGCTGATATGAGTGGCAATGTCGACACGGAACACCAGATGGTCGCGCCGACCCATTCTAACTTCGAACCCGGCAAACATGTTTATACTCATTCCCAACCTACCTGGTCCCTCATTCCAAAGATAACAAGAAGATAGAATCCACGCTCATGTCTCATGGCTTACTGCTAAGGACTGGTCAAGAGATCTGGCCCCAATCTGCCCACTTTATCCATCCAAAGAACATTGACACCAGATGGATACTTGGACAGATAGAGCAGAAGGATTAGAAAAGACGCATTTAAAGTCAGTATGGGGCCTCCAATGCAGCGAGCCTCATCTGTTTCCAAGTATCTCTGTTTCTGAAAGACAAGGCTATGATAGATGGCCCCATCACACTTTCGGCAGGTTTCGTTGACCGCACATGTAGGCAGCAAAAATGGCTGAAAGGCTTGTCCACAGGGATAACCTCGTCAAGCGAACACCGAACTTTTGTATTTTCCGGAAATTGTGCCTATAGAATAATGAATCTTTTAGTGATGTCTTACACAGCCTAGTAGGTGGTGGTGCTGCTGACGATGGGGCGCGGTGGCGGAGCGCAGGGGGCCACCAATGAGCTTGCGATCTTCTGACAAGGCTCTGGACAATTTGCCTGCCAGCTTCTCGTATATAGGTCAACCTCATCGACCTATTCTGGTTTACTTTCTCTTTACTAGTTTTCGTGTAGAGGAGGTGGAGGTTCAGATACGCTGAACTCAGAGTGATCGGTTGGTAAGTCAACATCTTTGTACTTCAGCAAGAGAGTTGAAAGTCATGGCTGACCTCAACAGCATTTTCAGGTAGTTGTCGCTCATTTCACGGTAAAGCCCTCGACGAAGCGCCCCAGGGTAGCTTCGTCTTCCCCATTATTCCCCCAAACCACCATGATCGTGACCTAGAACTCAGCAGGTCATGCCAATCTAACAAGTCTGAGTTTCTTCTTAACCAATACCCACAGTCGGCACCGCTCCAATTGCATGACCAGGTTTGGAATGATGATTCCCGCGCCGTTTTCTCGATCGCTGCTCCTGATCCAGACTGGTGGACCGACAATATCAACTCTGAACTCTTTTCGAGTGAGGTCCACCAGGAATGCCAAATTGCGCTTGCGAGTGTTTGCTTTGAACCTCCTTGCGCAAATGAGGCGACGGACAGCATATCAGCGGTATTTCAAACAGCCTCACAGCCATCCGGATTTAGTCAACAATCGGTCGATTTCAATACGCCAGCCAATTCTGCTATTGATTTCGACCCAAAAGCTTCGCAAGCTTATCCAGATGCTGCAGACTGCACACTAACCCAGAATTCCATTTCACCTGTTCAATCAGATTGGAATCCTATAGAAATATCTTCGACTCTGGGATTTGACTGTGATATCTATAACACGACCAGTAGGGTTTCAACACCACTTGGGAATGAAACACCCTATCAAGAATCACAAGAGAATCGAAAGAGACAAATCTCGGTCCTTCCTCGTTTCAAATGTCCACACTGTTCTAAACTTCTCTCAAGCGAACGTCTCGAGTATGTACTTGTACTCCTATATACTGTCATCCTTTACTGAGAATTACAGGTATCACATTCAAAAATCCCACAAGCATCTCCGGCATCCAAACATATGTGACAGTTGCGGGGGTTGTTTCGGTCTATTAAAAGACTTGCAACGTCACCTAGACACCTCCATATCGTGCCGAAAGGGATCAGCTCGACCGTTTGCTTGCAAATGTGGAAGCACCTTCATTCGAAAGGACCGTCTCCTGCGTCATATACGCACTATGGCTGGGAGATCAGAAGATGATAAACACCGTGCAGTTTAGGTTGTCCTATGCAACTGAAACGATGCAGACGGAAAGGATGGTGTTCGGTATTCTGCACACGAATTACTGGCCAGCAGCGATCTCAGATTCTCTGGCTGGTCCTCTCGGTGTAGAAACGATTGCCGGATATCTTATGGAGTCCCGTGTGCCTGACACACACTCTATCAATAGTGCCCGGCACTTACTCTCCCGGCACTTACTCTCCCGGCAACTTACTCTATCACTAGTGCCCGGCATTTTCGATTTGGATATCGGAAAGAGAGTTCTTTACTTCGTCGTCAGGTTTCGATGGGACTCTGAATTGGAAAGAAAAATACGACTTGTGGATTGGCATGGTCTTGTCTGTTAAGTTGTGGTTATGATGGTGAATATGTTTTGGGAAAAGACTTTGGGGAAAGGGGCTGGGGAGGATCAATTGGTTGTCTTTGGTAACTTCGTGAACGCCGTTAAGGCCAAGCAAGGAGCCACAACCAATATGTTACATCAACATAGAACTTGAATTCATAACGTTCTTTGCTGACCATTCGTGCTTCTTCAAATGTGGGTGTTCGACCTATTGTGTATTTTGCAAGCTTTAAGCTATCACGCAATTAACTTCCCACTTGTCTTAACTCATCGAGTTCTTCTGCAACTTCCAACAAGAAATATTTATCGACAGGTCACATGGCTGGAGCCTTGTTGGCTGGAAATCGATTGGCCATTATTGAAGGCCCCCCAAACACTGCCCCACCCAAGCCCCAGCCCAGCCTTGCCTGCTGGACGTCATATATGTGAGGAGCATTGGACGAACTTGTGGTTATTTTCAAGGATATTTTCAAGGCTGGTAAATCTGAGAACGCAAAGTGGAGAAGACATTGAAGTCAATTGCCAATAATTTGAGATAGGTATGTTTTCCAATTCCTGTGGGCCATTTAACCGGCTAAGCTCATAGTTTTTGAGGTCGTTGTTGGCTGCATTGAACAGTATTCTCCACTCCGAGAAGCAATTGGAGCAATACGAAATGGCTCACAAGGCGAAAACGATCAAAAAGACGACAACTCGAAACACTAAAACGAATCCTAAGACGAGAACGACCTCAAAGAATAAAACTACTCCAAACACCGAAACAACTCAAACGACTGAACCAACTCAAAAGACGAAACCGACACAGAAATGGAAGAAGGACTTAGCATCATCCTCATTCACAGAGCCAGTCATTCAAGTTCTTGGCGACACAGCAGTAAAAGGATCTAGACGAAACGAAAAAGCTCAGCCTACCCAAGCTGGAAACACCCAAATCTCAATTCATCATTTTCCACAGACGGGCAAAGAAGAGCAACGGCACCGACATCATCGGAGCAAGAGGTGTCACCGCGTGGAAAAAATCCTCAGGGCGGGGCAAATCTTGGGTAGTGTGTCGACGGCTCAAACTAGCCCATGATGACTTGGAGCTCCTTATCCAGTCAAAGAGCCGCCCTGTTTTACTCGGATGGAAATTCTCGACGCCGGTAACACCAGCATCGTTTGTCAGAAGTCAGAGCATGCCTGTCTATCAGCAATTGGAAACGAAGAAAAAGGGGTTGTCGAGAGTTCAAAACTTCAGAGATCTGGAAGAAGAATATGATCCGAGAGGGCCGCTCCCACAGGATTCCCCTTGCAAACGAAGAGGCAGGTTTGAAGAGATTGAGTACCGAGGTGGAGTGACATTTCTTCGCCTGACAATTGACCATGGGAGTGTGAGCATCACACATGAAGCCTTTCTTGAGGAAATCAATCTTTCAGGGCCGGGAATGGAACCATTCAACAACGACAAACGCCTAAGTGCTACGGAGTTTGAAAATCTTGTCGTTATACGTCTTTTGCGGAACGAAAGCCATGCCGATGTTTACTTGGTCCAGAACTCCTGCCACCCATCCAAATTGTACCACGCCCATGTATTCTTGCGTGATGTCTCAGGTAACTGGTCAACGTTTTCGCAAAGAAAAATGGAGAGACTACGGCGAAGTCATGGTTTCTATGCAGAAATTGTTCCGCTTGGTAGGAAAATCATCGTCATGGAAGCGGATTGGAAGGCAGACAAGGAGTTTCACTTGAAAAATACGTTGCGAGAATTTCCCCTCTTGCCCGGGACTGGTGAGATTCCTTTTCAATGATTTAGGACTGCTGGTATCGAGGATGCTAACAAGTTATGTTCAGAGCTCAAACCTGCCAAGATGAAACCGAAGAAGAATAGGATCTCGTACGCTGCTGTGGTGGGACGGGCTCGGAGTTCCAAACAGCATGTTGGTTCGAATCATCGGGCTTACAAAGCTTGGGAGGATCGAAATGGAAGAGGAAAGAGAGTGGTCACGCAGGATAACACTCGGATCGTAAATTAAAATCCACCCGGTGTGAGTTAACATAGAACTTATTATTCTACATACATTATGTCACACACAATACGTTCGTTGAGCTTAGCAATGTTGTCTGATTTATTAAGGGGCAGAAGAGCTACGCTTGACAAATACGAGAGCTCAGCACTAGTGCTGTCTCAGCTCCTATGAGCACGTGCGCAGCGCACGTGCACTGTGCATCCAGTGCGACACATTATCAATAAAATCTCGCTATCGTTTGTAGAATATTATTATAGTAACAGCTATATAGTACCAATTGATTCAAAATCATATTAAAAGACTAAGAAATCATCGAGTTATAAGAGTTAAAAATCTGGCTGTGTTCTAAACCCCGACAGGGGTCCTTACGTGGGAAAACGCGCTCTTTAGACCTTAAAATTAAGTAATACAATACGCTATAATTAAGTCTAACTTATAATTAGAAATACAATTTAGATTTAATACAATTAATTAATCAAAATATTATTTAAAGGAGACTAGAAAATAGTCGAGTTATATAAGTTGGAAAGTATAGCTAAATTTTGACCCCTCACTTAGTACTGTACAATCTGTTCCAGTAAGTGTTCGTTATCAGCCGAATTCGGCTTAGTGTTATAGGGTGCTACCCTACTTCCTATCTTAACTTGGAGCCTTACAAATTCCGCACTTAAAATAAACAAATATAAGTTAAAACCCTCTTGTCGAGAGCTTCTTCTAGCCCTAAAGGGCCTTGATTATACGCAAATATTGTAGTGGGGAAAATTGTTGTGGCCTTGTTTTTCAGGTTTTGGATCTTTACAACTGTAAGAACCCTCGCTTAGCTAGCCTGATCACGTGCCAGCTAGGCATAAATGGCTTTCGCGGCTAGAGTAGCACTTAGATATCTATGCAATCTTTTTACCTCGTTTTTCTGATACGTTCTGCAGTGCGTTCGAGCACCATGACCTTCGTTTTATATCGTTAGTTTTCGTTCTGGTTTTATCCCTTACTAAGAGCACGTGCGATACCCAGCGCAATCGGGAAGCGCTTATACTCGCATGTCGCCCCACCACAATAATAACGGCCGAACAGTATAAAGAAGTACTATAAGAGCATTTTATTCTATTTTATAAAAGAATGTATTGACTTTATAGCCTAGAGGTAGTTATACAAGAGGATAATGCTTCGTGACATAAGGCAAAGCTTGTGATAGACTTCCTCGAGTCACAAAAAGTCAAGACAATACACTAGCCGCCACACTTACTTGATTTGTCTTCAATTGAGGATATACAGGCATAAATTAAGACTCGAATTAAAAAGATATGCTATAGAACACGAACACTCTCTGATTTAGAAGTAGCATTACATAAAGTATTGCTAAAAATCTCACTAAGCTCGCTATTGAAATTAAATGAGAGTATGTCAAAACGGATAGATTTGTATATTAAAAACAAAGGGGCGCAACTAAGTATTAATATCTTTAATTTAAGCCTATTTGTACTTGATTTGACTAATACTTGCCGAGAAATTTTGAAGTGATAAGAGGTAGTGATATATCACATGACGAACACTCACCGGAACAGATTGTACTCACACCTGGTGGGTTTAATCACGACCCGTTGTGCAAGGCTTTCCTGGTTTGCATGTTTCTCCATGTTTTCCTTCCGAAGCCGAAGGATATGAAATCCGGGCTTTCAAGATTGACAAGTACAACATGGCGATGGTGATTTGGCTTTACTATACGCATTCCCTTTTATTTACTATAGGTTGATGGCTGCAATTTGTAGGCGATGGCTCATTATAGCGAAGGCTTTGCTTATTGAGAAGAAGGCTCGAGAGACGATGCCTGAAACTAGGCTGGTTGACGATCTGATTGCAGATCCTGTTCCTGTAGACATTTAATGTTAAACCACTCGAGAATTCAGCATGAATGTCGCTTTGTTTCTTCCACTTTAATTTGGTGGTTTTTCTTTTGTGGTACGCATTGTATGTTTCGACGAGAAATGTCAACCCGTCTTAGACCGATGTTTTTGGATGACCCGCAAATCGAGCCACTAAAGCAAAATTTCTCTTCAACAGATACCACCACCTAGTTCAATAGCATTAGTCTAATATGGGCCGAATAGTCTTCAATGTCCTCAATTCGGCGGTCAGCCCCCTTTCTTCCCAGTAACACACCCACCAAGCAGTTGCTTTGAATGGTGTTTCAACATTTATTCTCCGGCCGCTGTCTTTCTGGAATGGTTCAAGAACACCTGCGATCTATATCACAATTGTGATTATGGTAAAGAAGAAGATTACTAGTCTTGTAGTGATACTTGCTAGGGCTGTTGCAGCCGAGTTGGCGACATGTGGAACAAAAGGAGAACCTATTACCCTGAACATTTGAGAAACGCGATGGGGTATAGGCGTAGAGAGGGTGGATCTTACAACCCCCGTTCTTTATACATTATGAACGCAAAAAGTGGCGAGAAAGTTGTTAGGATACAGGATAAGATAACAGTAATGTAGTCCAGGTCTAGGGAGCTTGGGTTGAATTTTGGGTCACTTGACTGACATCTAATCATGCGTTCCAAGCAAAAGGCGCCGTTCCTATTTCCCCCTCGAGCTCGGGTATCAAAGCAAGGAGAATATTCGGGTACAAAACCAGGGAGCGATGGCAAATGAGAAGGGACGGATGGTTTTTTTCGTCAGTGAGAGGCGCGTTGTGAGACTTTTGCTAGGTCAAAAACTCAAATACTAAGTGCGTTTTCAGGTTGGTTGATGTTCAAAATCACGCTAGGCTTTTCCCTCGAGAAGGCAGCAGCGGCTTACGGTCATATACAACTCGCCTACCGACGCGGTCGGTAAATTCCCCATAAAAAGAACAAGAACCAAATCCACACCGGGATGTATATATGAATCTTATTATTCTTTATTTCGTCCCTTACTTCAACCAAAAATAGTTCAATCTCCTCGACCGACATACCCAAGCCTTGCGTCAGCACAGCCAGACTCAAACCCTGGAGTCAGACAGAAGATCTTCTCTATACCACAATCTCAGCATTTTCATCCTTTGAGTCTTAGCCCACGTACCAACAGGCCACTAGTATTGTTCCTCTACAACCTCTTCGAAACCGGCTTCTTGCAAGTACTGTTTGTATTTGGGAGACTCGTGTTCAGTCTTTGCCAAGGGTATTTCTGCCTTTCTATATGAGATCCACCCAGCGTTCAACTGCTATTCCTTTTATAGTGTCGTCGATGCATGTAAATAGAACGATGCAAGCTTGGAATTCAAGTAGCTGCCAGGACGAAGTGCATCGAAAGCGGATTTGATGATATTAAAACGGGATTGGAGCGAGTCGCCAAAGCTCGGCCATAACGTCGTCGACTACAATTTGGCAACTGGGTAGTACACTATTCCATTAGCAACGAACACAGTATGAGAGGCCTCAATGTATGAAGTGTATTCAACCTACAAATCGGCTGTATTGCACTCAGATCTGTCCCAGTTTATGTTTGCCGTTGGGAACATATTTGCTGAAGTCACCAGTGTTATCCAAAGACAAAGAGGCATGACATACCGAATTCGATTGCCCATATCCCCGTCCCAGTTGCGAGGCCAAGAACAATGTGCAAGCCACCTTGGAGGGCTTTGATTGGGCATAGTATAATTCCCCGGAATGAGTCAATAGGAAGAGCTGATGTTGAAGATCTGAGCAAATTAGAAGCTGTAGACTCGCGAACACGTCACATTTGGAGACTCACTTACCTAATCGGTCATGTTCTCTCTATGTGGACTGGTGAGCCCTGCTTTAATTAGGTTGAGCATATACCTCGTCATTAGGGAAGTTCATACTCTGAAAAGTAAAGTTAGCATTATAATGCTCATCGACTAATTTAGGAAACTGAGACTTACGTCCTGCCCGAAATCGATGATACGTCCGTCCATTCTCCTCGACGAAGTGTAGATACTTGAGCGGATTGTAGCGGGGTCACATAGTCAATGGACACGTGGTTCGCAGACACGTTGTTCGTTGCACGTGACCTCTAGACAACATAAATATCGCGCGCGCAACTAGCTAGCTCTTCAGGCAGTTTACACTCCAGCAATACAGTCGTTACCTTAATTCGCAGTTATCCCCACCACAGGATAGACGTACTCGTAGAGCTGAATGACCGTGAACTCTCAGCATCTAGCCAATAGCTGCGCGAAGAACGATCGGACTTACTAAACGCTTGAATCCCCAAAACCAGAGTCATTATCTGAGGGATGACTGTCAATCTGGACACAGTCAGCAAGTCATCCACTGGCATGTGAGGGGATTGGGCAGGCTAACACTTAAGCCTATGGTATGGAATAACTAGACGAATTAATTGTTGAAACGTTATCTATGATATATAAAATTAAAATCAATGACCTAGCTCTAGTGTTTAGCGGGATAGAATATTAGATATAGCCGGGCCGAGGTAGGTGAGATCTGCTGCTCCTAGTGTTGAAGTCATCTCGGCATCACTTGCGAAGGGTAAACTTGTCACTTGGTGCGATACCGTTTCACCAATTGGTCCAAAGAACAAGTCTTGACCGAGATTGAGAAAGTGTCTTGCCGAGTTGATTTGCTCGGAGAGAAGTATCTCCACAATCTCTTGTGAGTAGAGCCGAGGAGGAGTTATCCAATCAAAGTTTAGCAGCGCCTGCAGGAACCC
The DNA here is from genome assembly GCA_002803225.1 of Gamarada debralockiae. Taxonomy (NCBI): domain Eukaryota; kingdom Fungi; phylum Ascomycota; class Leotiomycetes; order Helotiales; family Hyphodiscaceae; genus Gamarada; species Gamarada debralockiae. Next base: position 20,791 of record NXFV01001411.1, on the reverse strand, counting down.
GGGTGCGGAACAATCGTAATGAATCTCGATAAGGAGGAAGATATCCTATGAGTTTGGAATTGCGTGAGAAAAGAAGTCAGAAAGTGTTTAAACTGATGGTATCGATTCTTTGTGCATTTTGCTGAAATATTGCTCCCTCTCCATCTCACTCCAAGAATAATATAGCATTCGCTACTGAGCGGCACACTCAGACTCAAAGGGCTGTGAATCACCGAATTGAAGGACTGAGGATTGGCTAGACTTAGAGAATAATTATAGCCTTCAGTTCCACGAATCATACTCTCTCGCACACCTCCACCATTCACCCCGTGACAGGGACTGATCGCGTTGGAGCCCAAACCCAAGTTATAGAACTTTGAACAAAATAACTATCCCCACCCCTCCTCCCCCCACCAACCTAATGCAGACCGGTCTAACACGCATATTTATAGGCTGTGTTGCAGCAATACTCATCTCGATTTGAGCAACAGCATTCCGTTCTAGGAGAACAATAGTAGAGGCCAGATTGGCACTATGGATGCGGCCAATTAACCAAAGGAACCGGCCTGTTCTCCAAGTATTCTTATACTTTGACCCTCAAATAGGGAGATATCTTCTCTGGAAGGGCGGCGGCTGCGTTTTCGCTATGGCGTCAATGATGACGGCAAGGAGAAAAGAGAAACGCATATTGAAGTACTGGAGTTTGGGTTCGGTTCGTAGGCTTAAGGGTTTTTATGTTTTTTCGTGTATCAAAATACAGTGTTGAAGGAGCAGGTGTGGAAGTTGATTAAATGATGGTTTGCGGTGTCATACGAGTAGTCTATTGAAATCTGAGCTCACATCAGCCGACGTTGGCGGGCAGGGCTTCTAGCTACTTGAGTCAAATCTTGAGGTCCGTTTGTGATGATCGCAGCCATACATAGTCACTGCTCGTCAAGGATACAGGATCATTGCAGTTTGAGAGGCAGGCGCTAGCGAGTTAGGAGAGCGAGTTCTATCGCAACTTCTCTCATAGTGACTGACCAATCGGCCAGACATGATGCTACGCTATGTCTGATGGATGATATACTCATGACAAGATTCAGTGACTGGCTGTGGATGTTTGAACAGGGACAAGAACATGCGCGGGAGCTCCCTGCTTGGCCATTTAGCGGGGAAAAGAATCACATTCATATTGACGGCTCTGACGTCAGACTGGAAGACAATGAATTCACTAGGTGGCAGTGAGCGACCCCCTAAAAACAGTGGTTGGGTTTGGGGCATCAACATCAACGGCCATTTCCTAGTTTCCAGCTCTCCTTATCCTTCCTTCAGACTACAAGCTCGTTGTTCATCATAAACAGGTGATTGTCGGAATACACTGATGGATTCCTCACAGCGACACGGATAAGAGGCCAAGCATGATCCCACCGATCAAAGCTTCAAGGCTGAATTCAAGCTTCCGACTCCAGCTCTTGCTCGCCGCGGCACCGACTGCACTTCCAGTAGCTGTAGATGAGCCCGATGAGCCACCCGCCGTAGTTCCAGAGTTTGCGCTCTTTCCTGTTGTGGTAGCAGTTCCACCGGATCCTCCACCCCCATAGCTCGCAGCCGAAATCGTGTACACCTGGCTGTCGCCGCCATTCGTATACGTGAACACAGCCCCGCTAGCGGGCGAAGTCACCGTTCCGGCGACATTTGATAACGTTTGAGTGCCACTCGCAGGCAAGTTGTTGGGACCGTAGAAAGTTCCACCCGCGACGGCAGGGAAGCCGAGATCGGATTCGCAGGGGAATTCTGTGAGATAAGAGGAGCAAGAGCTGAAGGGGGTGTCGAGGTTGGTTTCGAGTTGATTGACGGATGAGAGACCGATTAGGGAAGGGTCTGTTTTGGGACAGAGTCCGTAAATGCTGTCAGAAGTTAGCAAAGGGTCCATAGGCTCAGGAAGCCCTGGATGTATGCACCTCGAAATTGATGCACTGATCTCGCAGCATTCGCAACCCTGAATCTCCTGCACCGAGTTGGTGGCATCGGTGATAGTTGTGGAAGACGCGTTCGTTGAGCATGCTGCCCCTTGCAGGATGCTGTTATTGATGGCCAAAAACACATTCCCAAGGTTACAGGAGCATGCATCAGGCGCGTTGTCGGGAGTTGGAAAGTATGGGACTGGGAGTTTGGCAGACGGGCATCCGACGAGATATTCCACCACGTATGTTTGATATTCACATTCGTTCACCTGAAGTTGTTAGGTGAGCGTAAGACAACTGGGAAGGGGAAAATACTCGATTCCAGCAATGTGCTGCATAGCAGTTGTAATTCTCAATGTAGTTGGTGCATCCACAAGCAAGAGTCTCCAATTGACTGAGGTCGGCATTTGCATGTGCCAGACAGGCTGCTGTTGATACGGTCACCGCGTCCTGGCACTTTTGAAAACCAGCAGCATCTATGCAGCCATCACTTGTGAGATTTGTGGCAACATTTGTGACAGCACTTGATAGCCCAAGGAAGGCAAAGATAGAAAAATAGAGAAGTTGCATTATCAGTGGAGGGATTATAAACCGAGGATTGGAAAATGTTCAGTTGCTGATGGCCGTTGAGTGAATATTTTGAAGCTTCGTGAAAAATACGCCACGAGGAAAGGGCGTTCCATGGCTGAGAAATAGAGAAGCTTAAATCTGCCTTGTCTTGGCAAGAATGCCTCAGAGAAATACAATCATATCTAAATATCACCGAAATTGAGGGTGCTCATACTTCCGAACATGCCGCAGCAAGGAGGGAGGATGGGAATCCAGGGATCCAAGCTCCAACAGCAGAATCCGTTGGTCAACTTTGTCCAGTTACATGCCTACCGAAATAGGCTCCAACAATTCTCAAGTGCGGTGTTTGACGGCCAAAGAAAGTTCTCTAAGTGCCCCCACTCCCTATGGATACGATCTCCCTTTGAAGACTTGCGGCTGAGTGTGGGGAATTTCTTTCGTCTAGAATAGGAATGAGCTAGGGCCTCACACTTCAAGCCTTGCCAGGTTCGGCAGCCATAGACGAGGAAAATAGAGCTGCGGGAGAAGGCGAGAAAGATTTACGTCAAATTGACAGGCGTCCCTTGAATTTCTTGATCATTGGAAAGACGCTGGATTTCCAGAAGCATCAGATAATGACGAATTGAAACCTTGAGAATGGGGAAATCGGTTGGGAAGCACAAGTGACCAGTTGAGTGGTGAGAGGGCAACGGAAGACCGAAGGACGACAAGATAAGGTTGAGCTGTGTCTCGAAGTACTGGAGGAGAAGAAAAGTGGTCATTTATTCGTTGAAGAAAGCCAAGTCATGCGTGAGGATGGGAAAGAAAGGGAGAGAGTAACGGGATGGCCTTGGCTTGTGTGCCACTGCACGTGACCGTCAAGCGCGGTTAGCGCTGTTCAAGATCAGTCACCCCTGCTAATCTTATCTTATCTCTTTCGAAGATCCGCAGCCCTCCAACTCCAAACTTCAAAACCACATCCACTAAATCCGCGCCAACTCATTCTTCAAAGCACCAAATACAAATATACATCGTATTCAATCTCCGTCGTTCTCCCTCATCTCGCCACCGGCTGGCACATCGAACCAGGCCATCATGTCCGAAGAGGAACGTCTCGTTATCATCCGCTTCTGTCGTGACTGGGACTCCGAGTGCATGCGACAAAATGAAGCCCTTTATCGTAACCTCCCCTCTCCCGCAATCTCCTTGCTCAAGCTAACATCTTCCAGGCATCGCTGACCGTGTTAAAAACTTCGCCGTCATCTTCCTCTGCGACCTCGACCAAGTTCACGACTTCAAGCAGGTGTAGACTACGATCCCACCACCCTTATGTTCTTCTTCCGAAACAAACGCATGATGTGTGATTTGGTACCGGTAACAATAACAAGCTCAACCGGCTTCCGGAGGATAAGCAGAAGTTGATCGACATGATCGAGACCATCTATGGCGGAGCCAAGAAGGGTCGTGGTCTGGTGGTAACCCCAAAGGGTGAGTTGAACATCTCCCCGGAAGATATATCATAGCTGACCGTTGCCTAGATTATTCCACCAGATACCGATACAAAACAATTGATGAGCTGACTGTTCATTTGCGATGAGAATCCGATAGCCTTCAAGTTAGCTGGAGTTATGTTGATTTCATAAGCTTGCTGGGCATTACAGAAAGGCGTTATCGAGGGATGGCAAAGCTGAAGCTGATTTTATGGAGCGAAAGGGTTGGTCTCACACAATAAATTCTTTTGCCTGAACCCAGAGATGCTAATGTGGACTGAAGAACTGTCGCCTCAGAATACTAGAAGGTAGTGACGTACTGTCAAGTGACATTTCAAAGAAGCGAACACGAGCCTTAGCGCGAGCATCGTCGGATCTATTATTCCGGAACGTCCCAGCTACACGGCCAATACCTTCTCCGTTACTAACATTGACCTCAGGGGCAAAAGCACGACCCTTACATCATATATCTTTGGGCATATCGTTTCGGCGAGCGGTTCCGAAGTCGCCATTATCCTTGGGAAGCACGCTTTGTATCGTCTCGATCAAAGAGCTATGCAAAGATTTACAGAACAGACCACGCCAGTGCGGGGCAGTTTCATGTTTGCGATGATTCGCGGACACTGTTACTGATCCATTCCTTCGGGGAGGAGCACAGTTTTTCATGAATCCTGGTTTCCAGCTGCTTTATTGGATCTTTTGTTCATTATTTCAACATTTCGTGCAGTACCAGTCCAACGACATTTGGATAAAGATCGCGGGCCTTCAGCCGCCGTCCCCACTGGAAAAACAATATCTCGAACGTCAAGCCTCATGCCCCTCTTCACCTACGCACGCCACAGCAGTAGCTGCAGGCTCATTGAGTCTCGCCTTCAACCCCAAGGCGCGATCTGCATGTTGCCAGGATTCTAATTGCCAAGTCCGGAGACCCCAGAATCTCAAGAGGGCCGCCATTCCTATTGCGCGACGGAGCCTCAGGCTCCGTCGGATAAATCTGCACATATGTACATTTTTCGTACCTGTTTTCGCTTTCACTACACCACATTAAATTTGTTTCTCTCCTCTTATGTTCTCATCGAATGCCGTCGTTGGACCAATGCTACTTGTTAGTTGTTAAATCATATGCAGGAATCCTTGCACACGAGGATGCTGGCGCAGGGCTTTGCTGCTCTAGAGCTGGAGCTTAATTGTACCCGAAGGATAATTAGTAAATGATAATCACTATAAATTATGAAGCTCGCCCAACTTTCATGATTCTGCTGAAGGATGTTCTTTTAATCACCAACTCTAAATGAAGTTTCCCAGCCGTTCAATCTTGAGTTTGGTCCTCGTGACTGGTGCCGCAGCAGCACCAACCATCCTAGCTGCTGATGCCCAGCAACCTGCTCCCGCATATCCAATTGGTTTCAGCGGAGGATCCAATGCCAAAGTAGCTGGCAGATTGTTCGATATTGATGGCAAAGTTGAGTATTTTGCAGGTAAAGTTCTGTCTTCTTGATGGCTGGCATTGCTGACATTTTCAGGATCCAATGCGTGGTGGCTTGCGCATTTGAGCAAGAACTCTGATGTGGATATAGCGTTGGCTGAAGTGGCTAATGTAAGTTCTACTTTTGCAGAAATGAGAAAACCAGTGCAACACTGACGAATTCGAGACGCAATACAAAATTCTCAGAGTGTGGGGCTTTGGAGAAGTTAACGAGATCCCGCCGTCGACCAACACCGATCCAAATTCTGTTTACTTCCAAATTCTCAATTCAACCGGTAGCTACATCAATTACGGAACTAACGGTTTGCAACGCCTCGACTACGTCGTCTCAGCAGCCGAAAAGCAAGGCGTCAAACTCGTCCTCAATTTCGTGAACAATTGGGGCGATTACGGTGGCATCAACGCCTACTCCGTTGCATTCGGCAGCAACGCCACAACATTCTACAACGATCCAACCACTCAGAAAGCATACAAGGCATACGTCAAGACTCTCGTTACCCGGTACTCGAAATCGCCCGCTATCTTCGCATGGGAACTTTGCAACGAGCCGCGCTGTCGTGGATGCGATAGCTCCGTTGTGACGAATTGGGCGTCCAGCATCTCGAAATACATCAAGAGTCTCGATCCCGGGCACATGGTAACACTCGGAGATGAGGGCTGGTTCTGGCCCTCTGACAACATCGGCGATGGCTCGTACGCCTACAGTGGAGCAGAAGGTGTGGATTTCGTCGCCAATCTCAAGATCCCTACTCTCGACTACGGAGTCTTCCATCTTTATCCCAACTCTTGGGGATATAACTACACCTGGGGCAGTGAGTGGATCGAGCAACATGATGCTGTGGGCAAGGCCGCTGGGAAACCTGTTGTTCTGGAGGAATACGGAACTCCGTTCCCGCACAACCATACGGGGACGGAGGGGCCGTGGCAGGCGACTGTGCTGAAGAGTGGGGTTGCGGCTGATCAGATTTGGCAGTTTGGGACGCCCGATTTGAGTGTGCCGCCGAGTTATTTGGGGGATGTGAATACGATCTATTATAATGATACGGAGTATTGGACGTTGGGGAGACTGCATGCTGTGCAGATGTTGGCGAAGCATGTTTAGGCTCGCAGATGGGATAGCGCATCTAATACAGCTTGCTTGATCCGGAAGCTTATATCAGCCCCCATTCATTCCATTGCACTGTGTCTTCCTAATATATTACACTCGGCTCTGCAAGTGCAGGAGAATTAAAGTTCCAAGTCCAAACATCATCAGCACAAAGAGATAGATCCTTGACGAATCAGACGATAATATGAGGCAAAATCATGTACTGATTGATTACTCAGGAGGGAAGACTCATAGAGTTACTAGAACCCTAGATATGTATAAACAAAGCTAAGCCTAAGCGATAAACCGTCACCATAGCAACTGAGACTCCTGTTCCGCGGTTCTCCACCAATCCATGAAGCTATTGCCAAGAAACTTTAACTTATGTTCCAAATTATCCTCTACGCATCTCCTCCCAACACCATCCACAAACTCATACCAAGTCCACCACGCCTCAAACACCACACCCTCAAACTCTCCATTTTCCACCAAAGTCCCAAACCCTCGCTCTCCAGTCTCTATAAAGAGTGCCTCGGTTGTCCTCGCGAGTAACTTCATTAGCCCCAAGAATGGACCTGCGTCGATCTCTCCATCAACCTCCAAGCTCATCGTTGCTCGATACTCTGCATGTTTTGTGTTCAGTTTGACAGTCTCCTGGATCGTCTGATTTGTTTCCTGTGTGCCGGAAGGATGAGAGGCCATGACCCAAGATGCCAGTTCTTCGGTCATGCGAAGGGTGTCTGTCCCTAATCGACAGATTGTGGGCGAGAAGCTAAAGTCAATTGGAACGATATGGCCGGCCGTGGAGAGCATGTTGATTGTTCCGGCGTTGCCTTCGTTGGCGATCTCATCGTGGGGTTGGATGGGCTGCTGAAGTAGCGCATAGGGTTTTGGTTCAGTTGACTTCACGATATTGTATAAGTTGTGAACCGAGCGGTGTGAAGGTTGGATCTTGGGGATGTGTTGGGAGATCTCCGCCGAAGTGCTCTGAGGAAGACGTCGAAAAAGCTGACGGGCTTGATGGAACGCCTTCGGTAGGAGGGATGCTTGTGCCTTTAATTGTAACAATACGACGCAAACGAGAAAAAGCGGAATATGCATGTTAAAGTACTATAGAATGTAGATTCCAGAAAGAAAAATATGCCAAATGAGTAGAATGGGCGTCACGGATATGTGGAAGGGGAATTCGAGGTTCATGAGATTCTCCCATTTTTGTTTCATTTTAGTTCCGCAACAACCAACTGCTGATATCATGTTGCTGTTGGATGTTCTATTTCCAACAGCCTTGCTCTCGGTCTGTGTTGCTAAAACAGGGTTAGAGCCGCTGGGAAGAGGAGGGAAGCGCAAGCGCTGAAGGATCGACATGCATTTCTTGAAACGGCCTTTGATTGCGGCGGCTGGAGAGTTCGGTAAAGAGAGATTTGTTACAAACTCATTAGAAGAATTTGTACTAAGCTTCCAAGCAATTTTTTTCTGTTTTTGAGTTTGTTTTGAAAGCAATGCAAGGCATAAAGAAGTTTAGGACTCATATATGATGGGCACGTGATCTTCCCCGGGGAGGGCGGCGCCGTTTCCGTGCCGCGGTGTAAAATAGTTTGGATAGCCATTGAATTGGAAATACAAGAAAATACAAGACCGATTTCAGTTCCCACGCCATGCTTTCATACTTCTGGTCTTGCTCGTCTGATGTTTCGCTTTTATGCAAAGCACGACGTTTTCATGGATGCTTCTGCGATAGAATACGTGCTTTTGCTGAATAAACTGGATGTTTTATTGGTAAAGGTCGGGAGAGCAAGCATCCACACCACAACCCAAACGACAGCCACCTTGTCCCAAATCAGCCTTGGCAGCGAACGGCATTTCTGCCAACGCATCCTGCACAAATTTGCATCTGCCTCTTTGCCTTGTGGTTGTTCGTCTCATCCGTATTTCTTCTATCTCTGTTTGTTTTAACCGCTAGTATCCAGCTTATGGAATCGCCAGTATATTTGTCTTCCAGTTCAGCAAATGTTCAACTTTTCTGTGGCTAAGTCAGCACTGCTACCGCCAGCCACGACTTTCAATCTTTGAGCAACCATGGCCTCTTCTCATTCTTGCTCAGTGTGCCGCAATCTTAAGGGTATACCATATTTGATAGGGAGGTTCAGCATATGCCAACTGGCCCGTCACCCAGGTATTGGATCACATCAGCTAAGCTGCGGTCCTCGGTCCTAGGGGCATGCGATACCAAGTGTGGAGGCGGCAATCGTAGAGACTGCCTCACATGTTCCATGCTCAATGACGCTGTAGAGACCTTGATCAGCCAAGGCGGGTTGGAGGATGTGATGTCAGTACAGACGAAGGCTGGGGATCTTCAGTACCGGCTGCATTTGAATGAGGACCACCACAACAAGACCTATGACGACAGTGAAGTTGGATCACAGAGTCTTCAACAGATTTTGAGATGTAAGTTGGGTACTGGGCCAGGTCTTGGGCCAAGGAGCGATCTTGGAGAAGGATTTGAGGTTGCGTTGTTTACTATTTCCGGTGTTACAACATCTGAACTCACAACCTTCAGAGTACACAATTTACTGATCTAGCTCCTCTATCCCCACGGCCAAAAATTGGTCCTGCTGGTGAAGTTCCAACAATACCTACCGGCGATGAGTCAGCCCAGATACTGAAGCCTTGGATTCAATACTGCGACAACAACCACAAAGCTTGTTGGACAACAGACCGCAGGATGAACCCTGACCATTACCAAAACGTGTACTAGAATCCCCGATGACAAAATCAACTTAGTCGAGTGGAAAGGTAGAAAAGATCGGTACATAGCTTTCAGTCATTGCTGGGGCAGGCATCAAATTCTCGTTACGACTAGAGAAACTTTGGCAGGAAGAATGAAGATATAAAAATTGATGGTCTGCCGCAGACCTTTAGGATGCCATGCATGTAACTCGCGGCCTCCGTTACCTCTGGATCGACTCCCTCTGTATCATTCAAGGAGATAAACTCGACCAGGAACAACAGTCTGCGGTTATGGCTGAAATATAAACTGGATGTTACCTCAACTTAGGAGCGACGCGATCTTCAAACGGCCTAGAAAGATTTCTAGACTTCGCAAGATTCGTTGAAATGGAGCTTCGAATCACCACGGCCAGAACTAAGTGACCCTAAGGAGAAAAGAATGAGAAAGCTGGAAGTCAGATCAATTCCCGTTCCTGTCAATGTCGACACAGCAGCTTTGGAATCAATAAAACCAGAATACCCAATGCAACACGCTTTTCCTATACTCCCATACTCATCCGAACTCCCAATTCTAGTCCTTTTCTCCATCCCCTGAGGATTTCTACCCTCACCTGGATTACGACACCATAGATGAGCTGGACGCAATTCCCTTCAATGATATTGGGGAGAAAAAACTTATTTGCCTCTGCTCGAGCAAATTCGTTAGGAATACAGTATTTGATTACAATCTGGAGTACCATGGATTGACACTCAAGCCGGCGTCCAGAGTCCAAGGAGCATTTGAGTGGTCGGTTGCTGGTCCCGTCGTCCGCCCAATGGAGACTTTGGTGACGAGGCGGCTGTCAGGCTTTGGGAAACCGTAAAGGTTGAGATTGTATGACTGATCTGTCCCTAGCACCGACTGGCAACAATTTGAAGTCTGCAGACTCTCTACCTTCGCAACAGAATTCCTCAATGGTCAGAGGGTGATCCCGTCGCTATGATAGCGCTCTGCACCGCAACGCAAATTCCGAACACGAGAACTCGAAGCAGTTTCGCCTGTCTCCATTCCGCTCCCAGAGGCTGAAACTTGGACGACCACCAGTTTTGGAATTGAGCAATTTTCGCCATCAGAGGCTTTCTCGTTGTTGTGGCCTTTCGACTGGGGTTTCAGCTCGGCCATGGGACGTACAGTTGGAGAAGGAACAGGCGGTTTTCACACTTGTGGATAATGTGTAGATTCGAAACTCGGTTATCCACCATATAGAGAGAGAACTTGTCTGGTCCTTCAGGTCATTCTGATTTCGTCGACTGACGTCTCGACAGGTCTTAAGTCTGATGGTCAGATCCATGAAGCGAGCTTTGTTGCCAAACGTGAAGCGACTGAAAGGTAGTGAATTTCCCACTTCGAACTGTGTGTGGCAGGAAGAAAGATGCGGTAGAGTTGAATTTTTGTACGCTTCAAATTCTTTCGCCCTGTCAAAATTGACATTTCCATCCTTGCATCAGCGCGTCTAGGTGACCATTATCCACAACTCAATCCAAATATAATTTCCACACCCCCAGCCCCCAGACCTACGCGCCATTCCCTTTCTTCTCAATAAACTTCATCAAAATATCCTTCAAATCCTTAATCTCCCCCTTCAACGCCCGAACCTCGAGCGTCGCGGTATCATCCGTAATATTCGGCGTAACTCTCTCCACGGTCTTCGCCCACCCCTCCCTCTCAAAATCAACAGCATCCGCCATCTGCTCCCACTCCTCCCTCGTATCATCGTCCTCCTCGCCTCTCCTCCTATTAGAGCGCACCGCTTTTGCGCTCCTGGTTTCAAAATACGCCGCTACTATCAAAAGCGGACTATATATCACCGCCATAACATGATCGTTGAGTTTAGCATACATGCGGCGCGGCATCCACCACTCGAATGGGATAATGAGGCAGAATATTTCGATGAGGTTCAAGGGGGCAATAAAAACGTTTTCGTCGGGGGCGCGAACGAATTGCATTGTTTTCTGGGAGAAGAGCGCCATGTATTCATCGGTTGCGTTGTCGGTGATGTCTTCGTAAGCGGAATTGTACAGCGCGATGAGGATGTTGAGAAGCACGACCATGATGAGGAAAGTGAAGATGTAGTAGAGGATTATGCCGAAGGGCGGGGCGAATGCGTCGAAGTTGCTGAAGTCCGGGGACTGCATAACTGCGTTGGCCATCGCTTGGAGGATAAAGGCCGTAGCCTGGTTGTCGTTAGTTGGGGAAACGGAGTAGTGGAAGAAGACTTACATCGGCGTTGGTATCCGCGTTATCCATTCCAATGAAGGCTTGAAGGAAGCCGACAATTATGACGATCAAGAGCGCAAAGAAAATCAGGGATTCTTTCATCATGACTTTGAGCACCACAAGCATGGCTCCGAAGAAACGGACAGAATCGAGATATAGGAGGAGTCGCATCCAGAACATAGGGGCGGAGAAAGCTACAACGCAATTAGTACAGCTTGACAGCTCTATCAAGCAATGACTTACCCAAGAAATTGTAACTTAATTCATTATACTTTTCCCTCTGCCCATCTCCATCCTCCAACGGATGACTCAAAGCGATAAATCTCGTAACCAAACTCGTCGTAAGCAACGCATATAGCACAACATTAAAAACATTCCAAAACCCGATGTAGTATCTTCCAATTTTCCAAAGCTTGCTAAACTCGTCACATAAGAATCCAAATGTAAAGATATAAAGCATGATCTCGGTGATATCCAAATCTCCCGTACGATTCACGGTATTGATAGCCCCAGTATATAGACCCAAATATACCAGAGAGAAAATGATTTGTGTGGCATTCTGATAGATAGGTGCTCGCATGCGGTCCGGATCAACGTGTGACCAGTATTTCGTGTTCGCTTTCCTCTTGTAGTCTACAAAACTGCTTGGATCATTCTCATCCTGCACAAGCCAGCCGCGCCAGAGGTAGTTGACACATTTCTGATATCCCGAGGAACCCGTTACGCGGAGGGCATGGAGATCGATAGCTCGTTCGATAACGTTTGCTGGGGCTGTTTGTTCGTCGTCTACCATGATGGAGTAACGCTTGAGGAGGATGTCTTGGAACAGGTAGTCTTGGTTTTCTTCTGTTTCGATACTGCTGTTGTTGGATTTGATTGATAACAGTGGGGAGAGGGAACCCACAGTGCCTTCGCAATAACTTCACAAGCTACCGCGCGGATATTATGGAGACCCGCATCCCAGAGCTCCAGCATGGCCTGTTTCTTGAACCATCTCTTATTGACAAGCAGCGCATAGACCTTTCCCTGTTAGCTTCAACCCAACTCCCAATATGTCCCTTCTCCGCAATCCTCTTATAGGGCGTGGGCATACCACACAAGCTCTATAATCCTCCCCCTCCCCCACCTTCCCCGCCTCCTTCGCAGCCTTCACGACTGCAGTCGTAATAACATGGCTGTGCGCCCTCGTGATCGATTCTTCCTCCAGCTCGCACGGTATAACACTCTCGATCAGGTATCTCAATCGCAGGGCGACTTTCGTGACTTCTGGTCCGGGGATGGCGGAGGGCATTGCTTCTTCCTCGAAGGTAGGAAGGAGACGACGCGCTTCGTCGCGCCACCCTCTGCGGTCATGTCTGCCATCATACCGTTAGCTTCCATTCCTCTCGTTCTTTCATCCTGGGGTTCTTTGGGGATTGGAGATTTCGCGGAGGGGGACCTACGAGCCATCGAGTCCAAACAGCTTCTTCCATTGAATCATCTTGCGCCGGTTGATCAACTGAAGCTCGAGAACAATTGAGATGAGGACTCGATTGAAGAGCAAGAGCTATGGCAAATCTCTGCAGAGGAGGTTGGAGGAGACTCGAGCTCTGGGTGTTGATCCCCGCCATTTGGCGCTGTGCCCAGTCCTTGATTTTGGTCTTGGCAGTAAACACGCGGAGCGCGAATGTGCCATGACGTCGCGCTTGAGTGGAGAAGGGAGAAAAGGGCGATTCATCCATGATGGCAAGAAATAGGAACTCTAACATAGTGTTGCATTGTTGTAAGGGATTGATTGAAGAGTTGAATAGTCTACAGATTGAGGCGCTTTTGCTAGGTTTGGAAGGCGTTTGATTCGAGGGTGAGGATGTCACTGCTGCTCGGAAGCATGCGCCCCTGTCACATAAGCCACGGCTCCCCTAATTTCACAGGATGGGATGATACAGAGAAATATTCTATTGGTACAATCTATGGCTCAATATACACCAATTAGCCTCTACGTTTAGCAAGCAACTTCTTCTCCAATTCCTCAACTTCCTTCCTGGCCTTCTCCTCCTCCGCCCGAATCTTTTCGTTCTTCGCATCCTCGATTCTCTTCTGTTCTCTCGCCAACTGATCCGGTCTTCTGACCGCGATATCCTTAGGCTTGTAATCACTGAAGAGCGCCTTGAGGGTCTTCTCAATAACGTAGCATCCAAGGTAATCAACGATCATGGTGACGGTCATGGTGGTCTTGAATTCTGAGGTGAATGGCACCAACCGCATCTTCTCGTTGATCTCGGGGATGAATTCCGTAGAGCAAGAGAAGGCGATTGCGGATACACCAATGATACCCCAGTACATGCCTCGGTTTTCTGATAGTGCCTCGCGGAAAGGTCGGCCTTGGTAGTTGATCGCAAAGGTCGAGATTTGCTGGATAAGTTGGAGGAGGTACACCGCACTGTTCAGTAGAGAAGGTGCGAATTCTCCTTCAAGGTCGACTTCTTGGTCACGTCTGCAAATTGTCAGCTATGTCTAGCGAATGGACGAAGATGGGAGCTTACGGGGCAAGCGTATCGCAGTAGCGGGCAATGTAGATGAGAGTAACAATATGTACGGCAAACTGACCGAGAATAGATCCAATGATGTAGAAATTGAAGATGTTCGGTTGAGGACGTTCCTTGGAAAGACCTTCGACGGACTTGGCGCGGGAGATGGACAAGAAGCAAACGCTCATGAGCATTCCACTAATCGTGACTTGACCATCTCCGAATTTGATACCTTCGAGGTACAAAACACTGAGACTGTATGCGGAGATCAGACAGTTGAGAGCCAGGATCTTGTACATTTGGATAGTTGCCACGAGAGTGCAACGACCTTGTCGAATGATGTTGGGAATGGCGATAACGTTGCTGAGCTTACTGGTGAATGGTGCTGCGACTGAAGCGTCACCAAGTTTGATAGTTGGGGGTTCGTCGTCATCAAGCTCCATTTCAGTCATGCTCTGTGTGAACTTATCCGCGAGACTGGTGGCTTTCTTCTGTGCTGTTGTCATATTTTGGTTCTTGCCGTCCATGAGGGCTTGGGCACCAGGGGAAGTAATCGTCTCGATCGCATTTGACTTGTCGCCAAGAGCAGCCTCGGCAAGAGCCGCAGTAGTTCCCTTCTTCTCTGCCTCACGCTTCATGGCGGCTTCAAAATGAGGGTTGGTAGGTCCAGGAGGGTACAGGTGAGCAATGAGAATCGGTACAGGAGGGTTTGGCTGGTTGAAGCGCTTCATCATCGCGCATTGCTTCTCGTACAATTCCTTCATCTTGTTGTTTCGGAAATGTTCAGCGATCTTGTTGAGATCGTCTTGGGAACCGTTGAGTAGAGCCACACCAATGTGGGCTTGTTTGAGGGCACCGACATCGTTCGTTCCGTCACCAGCCATGAGAGTGTGATATCCAAGATCCTTGAGTCCCATCAAAATTTCTTCCTTTTGTTTCGGTGAAACTCGAGCATAAACCCAGGCATATCGGTATATAGAAGAAAGTGCAACTTGGCCCGCAAACTTGGTTAACGCGTAACCAGTGACACAGAGATCATTGTTGTCAATGATCTTCTTGTCAAGAGGTTTTGTGGGGTCGACAGGAATGCTAATCGTGTCATCGACGCTTCTCCACACGAGCTTCTCTCCGGAATCATCATGCTCAGGAGCATCGAGTATCAAGACGTCTCTGTCAACAATTTCGACCTCACGTGCGACATGAACAGCGGTAAGAGGGTTGTCTCCCGTGATCATGACAACGCGATGACTGCTCTCGTTGAGCATTTGGACAGACGATTTGGCATCATCCTTCAGAGGGCAGTGAAGAACCAAGAAGCCAGCGAAGTGCAACTCAGCCTCAACCTTCTCGCGCTTCAGCTCGTTGATCTTTCCGGATCCAAGTTCGCTATCGTGAGAGAGATGTTTGTAGGCAAGAGCAAGAACACGTGATCCTTTTCGGGTGAAGTATTTGAAGGTCTCGTCGTAGTCAGCAGGGACCTTGACCAACATCTTCATGATAGTCTCAGGGGCTCCCTTAACACCGACGAATGTGCTTCGAATCTTCTTGCCCGTTTCCGGGTGAATTGCAGTGATGGTGGCAACGGAGCTTTGGCGCTTCAGAGCAGACGAGAATTGGAAGCGACGCTTGATCTGGACAGTGTTTTGTGCAGTTCCATATGATGCACCCTTCACAGCACTCATGTGCTTGCTTGTGAGGATGTCATTCTTCCCGAGAGTCCAGCCAAGAGATGTGAGTGTTGCCTTTTCCATAGGGTCTCCAACAACCTCGCCTTCATCAAGCTTGACAAGAGCGTGGGCAGTAGCGAGAACCAGAGTCGTTTCCAAACCAGCTTCCAAAACCGGAGTAATGTGGCTATGAGCACCATCTTTCTCGCGGGGTGTGTCTGTTCCGGAGTGATCAAGACCAAGGCCAGCAATTCCTTCAACCACCAAATCTTCACCAGTCAAAGTACCAGTCTTATCGAAACATGCGACATCGACTCGTCCAGCGAAGGGAATGCGGAAAGGCTCGGTGCAGTAGATGGCGTAGCGACTGAGGGCAGCAAGGCTGGTGTTAACGGCTAGACTAAGTTCCATAGGAAGCTCCGGAGGAACGACGCTAGTAACAATCAAGATACAGTCAAGGAGAAGCTTGGATCGCTTCCGGTCCTTCTTCACACCCTCATCCCAGACATACCAAGAGGCGGCAATTGCGAAGATTAAGAGGAACAAGATGAAGAGAAGAGCTTCAGCGTTGTTGGCCGATACACGCTCAGTCGAGTAGATCATCGTTCGGACCAAGCTTCCCTGGGAGGTCTCAAATCCAGTCTTGACCACAACAGCCATGGCACCATTGTCGGGAGGAGTCGGAACGCCAGATGCAACTGGAGGCCTCTCTTCATCGCTGTTTCCGTGTGTAATCTGAAGGACCTTAGTTCCACCCCAAAGGAACGCATTCTTGTCAAGAGCTTCTGGCTCCAGTCTCGCATCAGATGGTCGTAGTTGAATCGAGTCCTTCAGTAATGGCGTACTCTCCCCCGACAACATAGCCTCATTGACGATAGCAGTTCCCTCGACCAGAATCATATCGCAGGCAACTCCACTGTCTTCCTTTGTACGGCCAACAGATACCAAATCTCCAGGTAGAAGCTTATCACTTTGTGTCTCCTGCCACTTATTCTGTCGATAGACCCAGATATCGTATGGCTTGATGCTCATTCCACGGAATTCGTTCAAAGTTCTTTGACGTTGCCAGACGACCGTGCTTTCAAAAGCAACCAACATGAAGAGTGTGAAGAGGGAGTAATACCAGTATTCGTCCAGCATCCATAATCCAACACAGAAGATCTGGAAGACGAAGAAGGGGGCGACCGCATGCTCCTTGAAGAGTTCGGTGAATGTGGGGACCGGGATGTCGAAGGTATTGTCGCCATAGTGCTGATGTATTCTCGATAGCTCGGACGCGGAGGTTATGCCTCTGGATTTCTGGAAGTCTTCAAGGAGAGGTTTGGGATCGGAATCGATCGCGTAAGTTAGAGGCTTGAAGGAGTTCTTTTCGGCATTGTAGAGGAATCGGCGCTTTTGGAAGAGAAACGAAATGTTTTCCTTGCCCCCAGCCTGCTGTCTGTTAGCACTGTCCTCCACTTTTGACTCGATCTGGCTTACAGTGTCTCTAACGATTGGGCAGATCTCCGCAGACCCAGCATTCGTAACCGGCAGGACCTTGATTAATTTCGCATCCGAAACTGTCTTTGCTGTCGTCGATGTGAAAAGGGACTTCAGGTTAACGTTCCAATTCGTGCTCAGCCAAACCAAACTTTGCGCGGTGATAATTGTTCCACACCACACAAAGGTCCATTCTTGTCCGCCAATGTGCTTATTGTAGAGGTCCTCGGACAAATAATATCGCAGGAAGATGGGCCAGATGATAACAAAGGGCCAAACGTAGGCATGTAAGAAGAGCGGCACTTTTCTCAAGGTTAGGATTCCTGATTAGTTATGGAAGTTGGGAATAGACTCACAAGGATTGTGCAAAGTTGCAGAGGCAATCAGAGGATTTTCCACAAGAGGCGCCATTTTGCGCAACTCAACTGAATGGATGCGCGTTTGTTGGCGGTGGGAAAAGGAGTTTTGGGGAGATGTGTTCTTGAGAAAAAGAGGCAGCCAAGGACTCGACGTATCTTTCGAATTTTGGCGAGGCGCGGCGGACGAGCCGATGCACGTGATTGCTTTATTTAAGGGGCGAAAACAGGACACATTTCTCTCAGCTTCTATACCATTCGTTGTCGATATCGACTCAAGACTCGAAGACTACCAGCGTAACTGATCATGGGAATCTGCTACCCCATAAAGAAATCAAAACTTATATCCCTTTTCCCTTGTTGACCGGGTCCTTAGAGCGTCAAACGAAGTCCCCATCTCCACGTCTTGTCCACAAAATCAATCACACTCCCTGGATTTATGGAAGGCTTCCAGATGGAAAAGCCATCCAACTATTCATCTACACAAGTGTGATGATCCCGCAGCTCAGACTCGTCAAACCAGTGCATCAGCTCTTCCATCCTGCGATTCCAATGGTCCCATTTCTCATCTGGTTTTTGGGACATCATTTCTTGTTCGAACTCGAAGATCCCGAGACGGAAGGATTGATCATTGCCTGTTAATCTGCGAAGGACGAGACCTCGAGAACCATACTCATCTGGTTGGCGGTGTGAAACGACTTCCAACAGATGCACGGGTATGCATTCCACCGTTCAGTCGAGGAATTTTTCTACCAATGCATCCGGTATCATACGAGCACTTAACACACCATCAATACTTTCCACGCCACGCTGTCTTAAATCATTTGTTGATGGTATCCAGGGATTCTAGTCGTTATCACGTCGTTTCTGAGCTGGTAGTAGTCTTCCCCAAACTCTGGGCTCGCAAGAGTTGACCACACTATATAGAGCGTCTTTGCTCGTTAGATTGGTATCGCAGTCGATTAATTCCAGCTGATCAATGAATGTGTAAGTTACAAAGGATTGTAGTCAATCGATGACTTGATTGCATCCATGACCAAGAAGGTCCCTGGTATGTTTCCGGTCGATCAGAGGAGATACCAATCGCCAGAGGAGGCCACCTGGAAAATCGGCTTTCCACAAGCCCGCAAGATACTGATCGTGCACAATTCACTAAACTTGAGGTTGAAAGTCAAACTTTCACTTTCGCTCTGATCATGGATCATTTCAACATACTTGCGGGCGATCCTTATATAACCAAGATTCTGTCGCTCGGTTTCGTCAGGCAACGATGAGTATACTTTGCTACCATGCGGTGCCAATGACTGATCTCGCTTTCACTTCTTGTAGCATCCTTTTGAAAAATCGACAAGTGGTCTTCTGCGTGGTGGCTGAAAGTCTGGGTGATCACGAGCAGCCATTCTGCTACTGCTGATTTCGGGCTCCACTCTCCATCCATCGGAATGTCCATCTTCTTCAAACCTTATGTGAGGGCAGATCCATCGTTTTTTACGAGTTCCATACTCTAATACTGTAAGAGTAAAGAGAATTCTCGTTAACACTATACAAGATAGCATGCTTATAGTGTACTTAGCTAGAAGCTAGGCAAGTTTAGGCTTGTATAGGAATTGCGATGTGCAACAAAACTTTTAAAGGGGGCAGAAGGAAATTCTTAGCGATCACAGCGGTTGTCTGAGAGACTTCTACCCCTTTCTTCAGCAGCACTACCAACGCGAAACATCCTTTTAACAGCCCACAGTTCTCTTATCTGCTTAATAAACTTCCTGTTTCACAAATATGATACTATAAACGTTACAGTAATATATATGATAAGCGTGACGTTCGTTTCATGGTGTTCTTATGTTGTGTCCCGGAGGAACCTCGGTACCTCGATATAAGAATATTCTTATATCGAGGTAGGCCTGCGATGTGCAACAAAAGGGCAAGTTACACGTGACTTCATACATTTTTTTTCAAGAGTTAGCTAAGATACTTAGGTGCTCAACATATAGCTGAACGCGTATTCGCCATACTATCATACCCCTACATGACCCCAGAACTAAAGATAATTATCATAAAATCAAGAGGTTCCTGTCAAACGAAAACAAACAGATAGAATTGGAGGGTCACCAATAGAACTACTAACCCTAGGTGCTGAATGCAACTAGGCAATCCAGAGGTCCAACCTCTCACTATTGCAAAAGCTTGATAGCTCCATCGTGGCCGTTCTCGACTGCCCATAACAGCGGCGTCCTAGAGTGCTCCTCATCCTTAGAGTCCAAATCGACCTTTCCCGTAGCAAGTAGTAACTCAATACAGCTTTCATGACCGTTCTCGGCGGCATAGAGAGCGGAGTCCGATCGCGGTAGCACTTCGAGTCGACGTCGATGTCAGAGCTTTCGAGCAGCTTTTTAACGGCTGCCTCGTTTCCTTGTGAAGAAGCCCAAGACAAGGGCGTCCGGCCATGATAGAAATCCTTTCCATTGACTAGCACATCCTTATTCATGAGCAGAAGCTTGACAACGGCGTCATGGCCACTCTCAGCAGCTCAAAGCAGCGGAGTCTTGCCAAAATGGTCCCTCGGGTCAGCCTCTACTCTACCTACGTCGAGTAGCAGGCGAACGACGACTTCATGGCCCTTCTCAGCGGCCCACGACACCGGTGTCCGACCAAAAGAATCCTTTGAGTTGGCATCAACACCAGGGGTTGTGAGTAACAGCTCAATAACGGCGTCTTTCCCACTGGAGGCTGCCCACGACAGGGCGGTCCGGCCGAATTCTATGTCCCTCGAGTCAGCCTCGATACCTTTGGTTTCAAGCAGTAGCTTGACAACTGCCTCGTATCCTTTCTCGGCCGCCAACACAAGTGGCGTTTGGCCATATTTAGTACCAGCCCATTCGCCCGAGTCAGTGTTGAGTATATTAGTCTCGACCATCAGGAAGGGGGGGTCCTGGCCTGGGCCTACTTCGGCGGCCCACGATGGAAGCCCCTGAGCGACTCACTGTTCGAATTGATATCCACATTACTAGTGTCGAGTAACACGCTAACGACATCCACATTGCCGTTGTCGGCGGCTAATGAGAGCGGAGTCTGGCCATGGGAGTCCTTTATATCGGCGTCGGCCTTACCACTGTTTAATAGTAGCCTGACAACGTCCGTGTGGCCTCTCTTGGCAGCTAATGACAGCGGCGTCCGACCATACCACTTGGCGTTCGAACTACATTTGGGCCAACTATACCATAGGTTCAAGTCGAAATACATTTTGAGTTGACATTGACGTTG